>APFE030363779.1:29700-59188 GCA_000404065.3 Pinus taeda | reverse complement strand
TAGGGTCCAAAACCAAAATTTTCCGGGGTGCTGCCCCGGACCCCATAAAGTGGGGTTACGGGTACCCCTCAAACCCCCTGTTAACTATGTGGAAAGAATATAACACAACCCAACACGAGGTCCCAATCTTCAAAGTTTAAACTAGGCACCCGTCCCAGGTGCGTGCCCTAAAAAATGATGTTGTTTGGTAGGAGCAGGGTCTGGAGAGAGCTCTTACTCTCATCAAGATCCTTGGGCGCTTTAGCCTTCCCTTTTCGGGGGGGGATATAGGCGGGCAGCTTTGTTGGAGGGTGCGCAGGCTCAGTTTCCTCCTCCATGCCTTCGTCCTCGTCTTCTTCGATGATCAGGTTCTATAGTACTTCCTCCTCCTTGTTGATTTCTATGTTAATGACATTCCCCTTCTCTTCCATTGTCATCTTGGTGCGCAGTGGGTTTTGCAGGGACATATGTACAAGAACCATCGCATGTTTGTCTTTCTTTGGTCTTGGTGTGCACGATGATTTCGGGATTTATGCCACAATCTCTATGATATCCATAACTTCCTCAGATGCTGCCATTGTGTTTGACTATAAATCTATCGGTTGCATATTCAGGGGCTCAATGAACGCTCGGCACAGGTCAAATAGGGCTCTGCTCGGGCTACGCGTGTTGAAAATGCAACAAGATGATGGAGCTTAGTGAAAAGAAGTCACCTTCACTAAGTGGGCCCACAGGCTATTTTTGGCACAAAGTCTATTTTTAGACATATGGATCATGGTATATGAGTTGCAGGATGCTATTTGTGGATGATTGGTCATGTTGGTAAAAATAGATGGACTTCTATTTTTAGACATATGGGCGGAGTATATTTTTAGACTGCCAGTCTAAATATAGAACAGTGGAATATTATTAGCTCTTAATAATATTTGGACTATAATCATTATCTTATCCTCTTGCAACACTTCAGTTCGAGCTACGGATGTGGCACATGCAACTGCCAGAAGGAAATACACTTTTCTTATGGGTTAGTTGAGCTATTGCATGAAGGACTTCAGTTAGAACTCAAGTGATTGAGTTTTGTGGAGTTGATTGAGGAGTTGATGGAGTTGTGTTCAGTTTGACTTAGTTGAACTAGTTGTATTTAGTTTAACTGACAAATGCACTAGTGATGAGTGGTGTGAATTAATTATTAATTAATTCACTAATTATTAACTCATAAATCAACTGAGGAATACATCAGTTAACTCAGTGCATGGACAGTTCAGTGGAGACAAGTGTTAGAGGTGAGTGAAAGGGCAAGACAACTGTCAGTTGTGACTATAGTTGTGCACGAGATTTGCACAATCAATGGATTGAGTATTGCCAATGAGGATTGCGTGGTATAACCAGAGGGAATACGAATTTGGATGACACATTTGGTGTTATTCTCAACAGGTATTGAGCAGTGGAGGCAGGCAAGCAGTGGAGGAGATTTGAACCTGTGATTAATTCATATCTGAGCTAGTTTGTGTGTAACAGGTGGAGATAGTACTAAGTACTTGCGAGGAGTAATGTAATATGTATTGTTACATGTTCTCAATCAATATAATATACAGATAGTTGGGAGTTTTCAGCTGTATGCTTTCCCCAGTACATACTGTGTTGATATGTGTGATTGATGCTTCAATGTGCGCATGCGATTGTTTCTTTAACACTGCAAATTGATGATCAACGTAGAGGAGGTTATGTATTATGCATGATTCCGCAAATAGTGTATAATCAAGATAATCTCTATGAATAAGTGTCATATTATTCAAAATTTCTACAACGTGAGGTATACAACTGCTCAATTTGCAAATGGCCAAGTGTTGTTTATTGGGTAGCCCTTTGTAATTTATAGCGCCTTTTGAATTTGAATTAGACCGTTCCCCCCAAATACAGTTCATTAATGCTCCCTTGGTGGTAGATTTTCCCAAATCTTGCCCATAAATCGCATCTTAAATGCCTACCGCCCGCTCCATTTTGCCTCAAGTCGAGCATCCCATCGTGAATAGTGACTTCAATGGTCACTTTCTGGCCAACTTGAGCAGTAGCGTAACCCCCCTTGTGCCGTCACGAAGTGACTCCTTACTTCTGTGTGCAACTCCAACATCGTGCAGCTTCTAGGCAGAGTAGTTTATAGTCCCGCGCCTCCTTTCAACTCCCTGGAGCGCTAAGACTGTACTTCCCTCAGCTAGTCAGGTGGTCGCGCCACCTGTATAGGGTGTCATCATGTCATCCATCAGTCTTTCTGAAAAATACCCACCTTTTAATGTTACTAGCGGCATCACGCACTGTATCATCTGCAACGCGCCACCCTGGTTGATTCGCTTAGTAATGTGCGGTCCAAGCCAAGGCATCAGACTAATCAATTCGCGGCGATAATCCTTAAACTTGTCAGCATGATCGTGCGCACCTTGTCTTACCACCCTGGTCTTCTTATCAAGAAAATCTTCCTTTATCTCATCCTCCAACTTCTTGACTTCCGCTTCTACCAGAGCACTTTTCTTCCTTAATCGCACCCTTTCTTTCTCAAGTTCTTGGAGCCTAAAATTTCCCAGTTGGATTTCGTCTTTCAAGTTTTCGCGAACTGTCATATCTACCGGTGCTACCATGCACGGCTTAGGCTTTTCATGCTCTATGGGGCTTATAGCGTTCACTTCATACTCTAGCCTTGGCAGTGCTTGCACGGTCAGGTTCTTGCATACAGTCCTATAAGCCCATAGAACCGCTGGTATGCGCAGGTCTCAGTCAGTCTGCTTCACATTGTGGACCTTGTTCAGCACTTCGCACACTTTGTCAAAGGCTTCTGCATGGATAACCTTCTGCGCACTGGGTCTTTCCATACTTCGTGGTTCCAACCGGAGGGGTTGTTCGCGCCATTGCCTTGCCCATACCTGTTTACTGACCGTATCTGCTAACGCGAAGACTGTGTGCTTCCGCACAGGTTTTGCACCATATTCCTTCATCCATCGAGATAGGTGGGTGCATGGACCATTTCGTACAGCAATTTTATCCGTCAATCGCATTTGAGGTTTCCCAAACCACATGCACATCATCCTTCTGCATTCACGCCAATCCTCAAAACTTCTTTGGTGCGTACCCCACCACCTTCCGGGCGTAGCGCGCAATACCCACTTCAAAGCTTCGAAATGTTGCTATTCTGACACTTCTCTTTCAAATTTGCTTAGGAAGTCATCCACCTCACTTAACTCATCATACGTAAGCAAGTCCCTCACCTCTGTTGATACGCAGCGCAATGATCTCGTCATCATGTTACAGTTCAGTGTGGTTACCTCGTGTAACTGGTTCTGTGATCATTCTATTTCCTTGTCTGAATTCGATGTGCATGAGCTTTCACGCCCCCATGAGATTTGTCCATCCACGATCGGATTCACCTAGTCTTGCTCTCGCACGGTTATCATGTAGATGCAGTCCAAGTCATCGTCGCTAGCGCAGTCGCGCACCGGCTCCGTGTAGCGCAATCCCTCTACATGGTCCAAAGGTACAACTATGCATAGAGACTTTTTCTCAAAAATCATCTTGAAATTCTTCAAATTTATTACTCCATTCATGTAAATGGCCTAATCTATTCATAATAGCGCGGGGTAGGGATTGTTGTCATCAACAATCTCTATCACTTCGAAATCTGCTAGAGTGCTTGCTCCTTCGATATCTACTATGATTCCCTGTAATCTCCCCATAGGTAGGATCTTTTGTTAGTTCGCCACTCGTAGTTGGATAGGAGACCATTGCAATGTAGGCCTTCCCATGCGCGCCCATGTTTGCTTCGCCAGGACGTTCGCATCCGATCCTAGATCTAGAATCACTTGGTCCATCTCATATTCTCCAATTTGCACGGTCAATCTCATCTCACTTCTCATTCGTGTCACGTGCTTTCTGAGCTTTCGGACTATGCGCGGTTCTCCTGGTGCGGTCCCAACACATCTATTTATGAGTTCCTGCAACCCCTTTACAGCCTTTCTGTCGCGCAAAAACTTCATGCATGTTTCCAGGAACGTAGTGAGCATTGTTGGGTCCATTTCTAGCTCTAGTCTGTCTTTACTTCCTGAAGTGGAGGTATCAACGAAGCTCCTCTTGGCTTCCATGAAGGTGTCCTTAGCGCATGTTGAGCTAATTTATGTACCTAACTAACACAATTATTTATTATCAATCCGGGTTGTTTATGCTTTGAGGCAAGTTCACTATGTGTGAAGATCAGATATAATCAAACCTTGAAAGATAATTTATTCAAAAGCAATACATCCTACAACTCTAATTCAACTTGTTTATAGTAGAGGAAAAATATTGAGATGGTTCTTGACTCAAGAAGTCCACCTTTGCCTCAACTATCACTTAATGAATCATAGATTAAAACCAAGAACTTGAGATGGATAAATTGTTAATGAAAGAATCTCTTAACTTAAGAGACACATAAAGTATTTCATCATAAGTTATTCATCTCAATACTCAAAATCATAATAAAAACCACTTGCATGCAAATCAAAGAAACTAGTTGTAATTCATCATTTTAGCAGAAGAGATGCTCAACTTGAACACTTATGTTTCTTCAACTCAATAAAGTGATGAATAAGCTAATAACTAAAGCAATCAACTACTATTCATGAACCATAAAGCAATCTGAAATAAAGCTTTGAAAAACCAGTTCTACACTAAACAGATTACAAGAAATAAAACTAGTTAACAATGAAGTGTACTTAGCTTGGAATGGGGGCCATCCACCCTTGCCTTGCACACTTGAGAAGTGATATCAGAAGCTCAAATCAATTACACATCCATAGAATTGAGTAGAAAAATAATAATAGCACAAGTCTTCAAATTAATTCCTCAATCCAAAAGTATCACAGCATAAAAGTATAATAAGTCAATACATGAGCCATCAAAGTTGTGGCTCTTAAATAAGGAGTCTCATGAAACAAACTGATCTACATTCACTCTAACAAACCCATCTACTCTAATCCATCTATCCAAGTCGAATTCACTACCCTCATCCCAAGAAATATGACCAATCTCATGGAATCTCAAAACTGCCCTATTTAGATGGGATTTCTGGATGACTAGTCATGATTGACTAGCTCCAAATGGGCCTAATAAAGCTCATTCTGTTGGAACCAAGAATAGGTGGCTTAGTCCTAGTTCCCAAGATTTCCATTCATGTATCCAATTCGTGCTCAAGTGGCCTACAACCATATCAACCATAGAGTGATTACGGGAATTTCTGAAATTGCCAAATTTGCACTTAAAATCAAACTTTTATAAAAACTTTATAAATTGACCAATTAAAGCTAAATACCTGAATGGATATCAAATATACATCAAAATGGAATGAATGAAGTGAAAATGGATGATAAATAGATGGTTAAGTAAGTTTCTTAGAGAAAAATAAGACCAAAACTAAGGCCCAACATCTCTCCCTTGCTTATCATCAAGCATGTCCCCATGCTTGCTTGCTCCTCTTGGATCCTCTGCCTTCTGTAGTAGATGTTGTACCTATAGATGTTTCCCTACCCAAACAATCAAATCCTGATTCATGCCTTTCCTTGAACAAAGCTGCTTTAACCTTCTGTTTCTCATATTTTGCCTGCCACATATTTTTGTCCTTTAGCCATTTGAATGCTTGTTTAGAAAGTAACTCATTTCTTCGTTTCAGTCTGCCTACTTCTTCTTTTAACTTTTCATTTGTTTTGATCAGCTTAGCATTGTCCTTCTTATGTGCCTTGTTTTCTTCTGTTAATTGCTTTTCCAAGATTTTGCTAATTTCCAATTGATCAGTTAAGTCCTGGATTTTGGCCAAATTGATTTCCTTTTCAAAATCTTGTGTTGTTTTCATTAATGATGTTGCTGCTGCATCATCATCATATGTGGAATCTCGTTCAAGAACTTCTTGTGAAATATCATGTTCTTCTTGTTTTCTGGGAGAATATGCCTCTACTTCTTTGTCTAAGTCAATGGGACTCTTATTCCTAAACCTCCTAGGAATAGACATGACAGATATTTCAGTTTCATGCATGGCCATATTCCTAGCTCTTGTTCTTGGATATAAGGGGGAATTCATCAAGCTCCTATTTTCCTATTCTATTTGTCTTGTGCCTCAATAATCTGTTCAGTAAAATGATTTTTAATCATGAATTCTCTCCACACTATGCCCTGTGATCCCACCTGGTACTCCACTAGGATTTTGATTAATCCTTGATGGTATATATGTGCTGCTTTAGGCCTGTGTTCCTATTTTACTGTTTCAATCATTCTCACAAGACTCCTATATAGGAAATATGGTAAATTGATCCTATCCTCCCCTCTAATGTGTTGTAGAAGTCTGACATGATACAAATGGGAAATGCTATATCCTCGATCACAAGTCAAGAACTTTTGGATGACCAAGACCAATTCACCCCGTGGTTCATTAAACCACTCCCTGGGTATCCCTTTTGTCCTATCAAATGTCCCCTTCCGGTTTTTCTCATGGAAGAAAGTCCATGCTTTCTCCTTGAAGTGTAGGCCTTTGTAATACTTCTCCCCTATCATTGGAAAATCTAAGGCTTTGGACAGGTATTCTTGGGTTACCGGAACAATGATTTCCCCTACTCGAATCTGGTCTTGACTAAAATTATTTATAAAGTCCTTGGTTATCTCCTCAGAATGGCCAATAAATTTTTGTAAAAATCCTATCATCCCTGCCTGATAAATTTTTTCTATAGTCTTTTTTCCCCAGCTTTCTATCTAAAATTTTGGCTCTACTCGGTTTGTCATTGTTTCTGTAAACCAATCAATGTAGGCTTCGGTTGTTACTAACTTCATTTTAACAATAAAATTTTATGACTATTGTTCTTTTAAAATGAAATTCTGGAAGCAAAGAAGCTTACCTTCCTCCTCTTACTCAACTCAACTCTGACTTCTTTAACCTCTGTTATATTCTTCCCTTTGCAAAAGCATTGTTTTAATCCCCTGTTTAATGCAAACAACACCTGTATACCTTCTATTAATATATTGATCTCAGTTTTTGAAAATTAAATACACATGCAACAATAACCGTGTTTACTATCGCCCAAAAAAACATGATTTACTATATATTTAAAACAAAAACTGAAGAATTTGGCTCTCGGCCTCATCATCAAAACCAAAATTCCCAAAATGTTCTCAGCCTAAGCAAAAACAAGGCTCTTCAACTGTATCATAAAATTCTGAGAATTATGCTTGTGGCCTCATTATCAAAACAAAACTTTTCAACACACTCTCGGCCTAAGCAAAATCAATTATGAAGGCATTCGACTGTAGCATTTGATTTGGAAAATATGCGTGCGAACTCATCATAAAAACCACAAAATGCAAAAAGGCTCTTGGCCTCAACCAAATATGCACAGAAAACTCTCGGCCTCAACTAAATATGCATAAACTTCTCGGCCTCAGCATGACACTATATACATCTTTCGGCCTCAAAATATCTATTAAAAACACAGCATTGTTGAATGGTTCAACAACCCGACTCTTTTTGGCAGCCAATAATGCACATGACAATCCAGTATTCGATCCCCTGTTCTGGTCAAACCACAAATGTATATATATATTAACATGCACAGGCACATATCAGAGACCACCAATGCATCACAGCTGATAGTGTGCAGCAAAGGGTATGTTAATTGAAACAATGGTTAATCAATTAACAACGCACATGTAAACAACCTTCGGCGCTATATGAACTATGCCTCCCCTGTTTCGAACTAACTCTCCGTGTTTAATGCACCATATTCCATATTCAATTCGAAATCCTTCTAACGTGTTATGCATGCAATATCTAGACTTTAAATGCTTCTTGTTTAACTATTGTTTGCTATACCAGGATTGACGCATAAAAATCTATTAATATATATCCATAAGTGTTGTCAACTGGAGATAACACGGATTTGTAGCGTTACCTGACTATCAATGAGCGCGTGGAGTGTAACCGGGCGCTCCAAATCCCTATTACTTCGGTCAATTAAACTGATGGCAAGGCAATGGATCTATTAGTTAATGACAAGCAATCACAACATATCCCACAGCCGAGCGTAAATAAACTCCACTCTTACCTGACTAGATCCCGAAAATCAGCTTTCTTTGAACATTAAACCTGGACTTCTTCTTTAAAATTGCCTCAAACTCATTTCACCCTCCTTTTACTGTGCTGCAGCTTCAAACACCATTTCTCTAAGCTATGCAATGAGGATTATGGTTTAAACAGTGCAAGAGAGGTCGGTTTATGATTGTTTCAGGGCTGTACTGCGCTTCTCATCCATTGGTATTTACAATGTGTGGTTTACATGGCCGTCCTCTTTGACCAGTCACCCGACTGTGTCATGAGGATGGCCGAATTATTGTTTCATACGCATGACCTTTCACCGTTATATTTTCCAACGAGTTGCCATGACACCGTGTCAAGCCCGTACCTGTGTGCTGGCTTGTTGGTGTTTGTGGTTAACGTTTCATTCATGGTTGCAGCGTTTTTTTATTATGGCCACCGTCGTGCGCTTTGCATTGCAATGATATCTGAGTAATAATATTTCATTACCTTGCCGCAATGCTCATATTCATAATTGTCATATGGTTTGTTGCGCGGCTGTTTCATTTGTTTGTATTCCATACGCGCCCTTTCATCCTTTACTTTATAACATATACCATATGTGATGCGCCCCGGTACCATATGCATGATCCTTAGGTTATATGTGCATTGGGTTTTATACCTTATATCCTATGCGCGTTGGTTGCACACACCATAACCTTATATCCTTTGTTTCATATACCATAACCTTATAACCTTTGCGCATTAGATTTTATATACCATAACTTTAGCGCATTCATTTTTTTTGAACTATGGTATATGTTGGTATGACAAATAACTTTTTGGTTTCCATATAGCGCATGGGGTTTCTTTTGACTTCTATAACATAACTTTATAATTTTAAAATGACCATTTGGGTCATATTTAAAATTATCACCACCACTAATGCTTTGAGTTGTATGTGCAGGTGGAAAGAGTTGCCCTAGCGTGGTCTTTTGCTTCTAAAGAAAAATACTTAGGGTTATAGGAAATATGTATAGGGAATGTATATGAATGAAATGTAGTATGTATAGGGAATATAGGATATGTATAAGGAATGTAGGATATGAATGTTAATGAATATCCTCAGGTACTAACTTCAACTATATCAAAGACTAAAAATTTCTAAAAAAAATTGAATTTCAAGCACAAAATGACTACGAATATACTCCCTTGGGTGATGTCTGTACAGGTGGAATGGAATCAAAATGTTGTAGATGGATGAAAAGTAGACTTTATTGCTGCTCCTTGTTCTCCATGCTCCATTTCTTGAAATGTTCAGGTCCCTCTGTAATAATGTCTTGACTCAGGTCCCTCTGCAATGCTTATGGAATGTTGTGTTGCCAGTGACAGGTCTCTATGTGGACAATACAATACCTCAGCTTTCCAGCTAAAAGCCTACTACAATGCTCTCCCTTGCTGAAGTTTTGACTTGTCCCCAAGTCAGTTGTGGAGAGTCCCTGCATTGAAATTGTGTGAGAACAGTAGAACAAGAATATAGAATTCATAGAGTCCAGGTTACCCTGGTTTTCCCCTATGAATTTGTGTTTGCATGGTGCCAGTTGCCTGGTTTTCACCAGCAAACAAATTATTTTGTATGATTTTTCTTTTTTCTTTTGTTTTTTTTTCTATATACACATTTTTTTTTTAATATTTTAATATTTTTATTCATTTTCCAAACTGGAAGATGGTTGAGCCATAATTTCCAGTCCTGTTTCTTCTACCAGTTGTTTCATGAATGCTTCTTTACTGATAGGCCTATTATAAACTTTGAGCCTATGTCCATTTACGACAAATGAGGTGGATTCCTGGTCAATTGTCTTGATCTTTATTGCTCCATTGTCAAAGATTTCTTCAATTTCATATGGACCGAGCCAGTGTGTCGTAAACTTTGCTTTGAAGTCTTTGAATTTGGAGTCAAAAAGTAAGGCCCAGTCTCCCTTGTGAAATGTATTTGTTTTGATATATCTGTCATGCCACTTCATTCTTTGTTGTTGCA
Source organism: Pinus taeda (assembly GCA_000404065.3). Taxonomy (NCBI): domain Eukaryota; kingdom Viridiplantae; phylum Streptophyta; class Pinopsida; order Pinales; family Pinaceae; genus Pinus; species Pinus taeda. Next base: position 49,097 of record APFE030363779.1, on the reverse strand, counting down.
CCAATGTTGTATGTTCTATAGCTTGTTGACGATGCTCATCCAATTGGTTCAATTCCATGATCCTCTGTTGTTGTGCTTCGGTCGGGTTCAGTCCTAATTCAGCTGCTAGTCTATATGTTTGTATCTGAAATTCTATAGGCAATAAGGCTTCTTTCCCATAGACCAACTGGTATGGACTAAAACCAGTTGTGTTCTTCCATGTGATTCTGTAGGCCCATAGTGCATCCTTTAACTTTTCAGACCAATCTCTTCTGTTTAGCTGTATTGTTTTAGTCATGATATTTACTAGGACTTTATTTGTGGATTCTACCTGACCATTTGCTTGAGGGTGATATGGTGTAGACTTCCTATGTTTAATCTTGTATTTCTCTGTCATATCCCGTACTAGCTTTGATGTAAATTGTGTTCCTTGATCTGTTACAATCTGTCTAGGTACTCCATATCTTACAAAAATTTCTTCAAAGAGGAAGGTGACCACCGTATCTTCTGTTGCTCTGATCACTGCTTTGGCTTCCGCCCATTTGGTTACATAGTCTGTGCATACTAGAATGTACCTTTTTCCATTTGATGGTGGATTAATAGGTCCAACAAAATCAAGTGCCCACTGCTCAAATGGCTCAATGAGGACCTGTGGCTTGAGTGGCATCTCATCTGATATGATTGGTCTCCCTGTTCTTTGGCAACTGTCACATTGCTTGACATATGCCTTAGAATCTCTGAAGACAGATGGCCAGTAATAGCGCAATTGCAGCACCTTATATGTTGTTCATTTGTCCGCAAAATGACCACCACATGGTTCATCATGACATGCTCTGAGAATGTCTAATATTTCATCTTCACGCACAAATTTTCTAATCATTAGATCTGAACCAATATAAAATAAATCACCATTCACCCAGCGATATATAGAACTTTCTCTAACAATTTTCTTTCTTTGCTTGCTAGTGAATTGGGTTGGAAATTTTCCAGATGACAAATAATTTGCAATATCTGCAAACCAAGGTGTTTTCATTGTTATGGCAAACAGATGTTCATCTGGAAAGTTGTCTATAACTGGATTTGGGTCGTCAGGTGATTGTATGCGGGACAAAAAGTCAACCACTTGATTTTCTTTGCCTGGCCGGTCTTGTATTGTGATATTAAATTCTTGCAATAACAGGAGCCATCTTGTGATTCTTCCATTGGTGATGGGTTTATTCATCAAGTATTTTATTGTTGAATGATCTGTGTGAATGAAAACTTGATATCCTGTTATATAGTGCCTGAATTTATTTACTGCATGTATGACTGCTAACATTTCTTTTTCTGTGACTGTGTAGTTCAATTCTGCAGGTGTTAGATTCTTACTTATAAAGTATATTGCATAATTGAACAAGTTTTATTTATGTCCAAGAGAGGCACCTATCGCAGTATCTGATGCGTCAGTGGAAATATGAAATGGCAAAGACCAGTTTGGCCCACGAAGTATGGGTGCCATTGACAATTTGTATTTTAGAATTTGAAAAGCATTTTGACAGCTATTTGTCCATTGAAATTCAACATCTCGTGCTAATAGTTTGAACAAAGGTTGAGCTATTTTACTAAAGTTTTCAATGAATCGTCTATAATAGCCCGCATAGCCCAAGCAACTTCTTACCTCCTTTTGTGTTGTAGGTGGCATCAGGTTAACTAGGACTTGGATTTTGGCTGGATCCACCTTAATTCCTGAAGCGGAAATATGGTGTCCCAGAACTATACCCTCTGTCAACATCATATAGCATTTTTCGTTACTTAATGACAAATTTGTTTCTATACATCTTTTCAAGACTTTCTCAAGATTGTTGAGGCAATCATCATATGTATTTCCATAAACTGTGAAGTCATCCATATAAACATCTACACATTCATGGACTAGATCAGCAAATATCGCAAGCACTGCTCTTTGAAAAGTTGTAGGTGCATTGCATAAACCAAACGGCAAAACTTTATATGCATAGGTTCCCCATGGGCAAGTAAATGTTGTCTTTTCTTGGTCTTTTGTTGCTATTCTAATCTGGTTGTACCTGCTAAACCCATCCAAGAAAGAGAAGTATTTCTTTCCTGCCAAAGAGTCTAACACCTGGTCAATGAATGGTAGAGGAAAATGATCTTTTAATGTAGCTTTGTTTAATTCCCGATAATCTACACATACCCTCCAATTTCCATTTTTCTTTGGTACAATAACTAGTGGAGAAACCCATTGACTATCTGAAATAGGATAGATGAATCCAACATTTAACAGTTTTTGCAGTTCCTCTTTCACTATTTCTTTCATCATAGGATTCATTCGTCTTTGAGGTTGCCTTACAGGTTTAAGTTTATCATTTGTATAGATGTGGTGGATACATGTGCTAGGATGGATTCCTTGCATATCAGTATAATCCCAGGAAAATGCTTTTGAGTATTTTTGTAGTAATTCAATTACCTCTTTCTCTTGTTTTGATTGCAACTGGTTCCCAATATTTAAATGTTTTCCAGGATATACCTCAATTGTTTTGATTGTTGGATTGGGAATTGTGTTTACAGGAAAGATATCTATAAAAGAATTTTGCAAGGTTTGAATAGTACAAGTTTCCTGGAAACACTGATTCAAAAGGTTATTTGCAGCTTCATATTGAACTTCTCTAAGCTGCTCTGAAATACTTGGTTCCGAAATGAAAAGATCCATTAAGTCTTCATTCTCTTCCTCTTCTCTAAAATCAAAGAATTGATTTATACTCAAAACTGATTTAGTTTGTTGTTTTTCTTGAGTTTCAAGAACTGATTCTAAAGAGGTTGATTGTGTAGGTGAATAAAGAGCAATATGTTTCCTCTCATCCCCATGTGAAATAATCATACTTCCTGATCTGCATCCTATAAAGGCATCAGCGGTAGCTAACCATGGTCTGCCTAAGATTAGAGGATGTCCTCCCAGATTTGTTTTTGGTTGCAGAATAAGGAAGTCAATAGGATATTCCCATGAATCCAAAGAGACTATGATATCTTCTAATATTCCTTCCGGAACAACTTTAGATCTATCTTCTAGTTCTAAAATTGTAGAAGTTGATCTAATGTCGTTTAATTGCAGAGTTTTCATTGTCTCCATTGTCATTACATTTATAGCTGCTCCCAAGTCTATTAATGTATTTGGTACTGAGAAATTATTTATTGATATAGTAACCATAGGGATACCAGGATCAAGATATTTTTCTACAGTAGTTTGTGTGGACATGAGGCTTACTAGCTTACCAATGACTTGGATTGTAGTGGGATCCTTTCTCTTTTTCCCTGATTTCTTGATGCATAATTCCTTTATTGTTTTAGCATATATTGGTATTTCTTTAATTGCTTTCAACAAAGGAATTTTTACATAAGCATTCTTTAATTCATCTAAAATATCAAATTCAGGAAGGGTTATTTCTTTTGGTTGTTCCACTAACCTTTCAGGATAAGGTGGTGTTTGAGTTGTAATTGATTTTCCTTTCTGAACTTGTATTTCAGTTTGTGCTGCTTCAGGTGATTCTCCTTGTTCAGTTGGTTCTTCTACAATTGGTGGAGAATCCTTTTTAAGTACTTTTCCAGACCTTAAATGGACATAATTTAGAGGAAGAATAGAGTAAGTCAGAAAATATGATGCTTCCTCTACAGTGTATGCAGATTTGTCCACTTTGTTATTCGGATTTGCCACTGGTTGGGCTAGTAATTGAGTTGGTCTGGGTTGGTTTGAAGGTAGCTGTAACTGTTGTGGTTGTGTCAACAATGGTGGTGGATTCTGCTGTTGGAATGGAATGGATGGCGGATATGCAGAATTTTGTTGCGGAAATGGCATGGATGGTGGATATGGTGGGTATGAAAATGGTTGTTGGTATTGTTGCTGGTAATGTTGCTGATACTGTTGAGGTGGTTGGTTTCCATAACCATATCCTCTCCAACCTTGTGCAGGTTGTTGTGGATATTGTTGTGGAGGCCAATCTTGCCATGGCATTGGAGTCCAAATATTTTGAGGTGGATAGAGGTAATTTTGTTGAGGGAATTGTTGTGGAGTTTGCTGAGGCATCCTAGGTTGCCATGGTCTTCGAGGTGCTACATAATAAAAACCTTCTATTCCTGGCACTTCTTCCATTGAATTCATTTGTAATTCTTTCAATTTTAGACAATTTTCTGTGGAATGATTTTCTGTACAAAGACCACATACCTGGATACTATCCAAAGGGCATTCTCTCAATGGATGTTTCTTCCTACATTTGGAACAAAAGATTGCTAAGGCTTGTTCTTGTTCTTCTTTCTTCTTGTTTGCCTTAAGAACATCCACTTGTGTTCCTAATGTACTTAAGAGGTATGTTTTGAAGTTTTCCAATAAACTCCCTATTTCAGCTCTTGTGATCCCTCCTGCAGCTGAATTTGCTGCTTTTGAGCTTACTTCTCGTTTCCCAGTTTTTGATCTTCCTCTAGAATACTTTTGACATAACTCAACAATTTCTTTGAATGGCAAATTTGAAATGTCTCCTTTACCCATTACATTCAAAATTTCAAGGTATTCATCCCTTACACCTTTGAGAAAGATTGTTCGAATGGTATCTTGATTTAAAGAGTGTTGTTTAGATTTTTGCAGATTATATGCAAATCTTTCCAAATATTCCTCTAAACTTTCATCTTCTTGTTGTGTCATTCTAAAAACATCTTCCTTGGAATCTCTAGATCTAAAATAAGCTTGATATTTTTTAAGGAAGACTTTTCTCATGTCATCCCAAGAGTTTATTGTTTGTTCTCCTAAACCCATGAACCATTTTAAGGCTGTTGCTTTCAATGTTGCAGGAAAAAGACGAAGTTTATGGATGTCATCAGTATACCCATATGTTCTACATAAAATATCAAATTCGAACATAAAAGCATCGGGATATTCTGTGGACATTCCATAGAAATTTGGCAATACAGAAGGTGGAATATTTTTCATTTTCACTTCTTCTCCTAATATTGCACTTTTGTCTACTATTGGAAAGCCAAAGGTAGCCTCATGATCACTATCTTCTTGTATTTTCCGATCATTCTCCATCTTCCTATCATGTTCTTTTTTTGCCTCCTCCTCTCTTTTCCTCCTCCATTCTCCTTGTTGTCTTTCATACTCGATCCGTTGTTCAGGAGTGAGGATAGTAGATCCATGTCCTTCTTCCGCCATTGACTTAGTTGTTTCAATTTTGGGTGAAAATTCAGGTTGTTCAAAATCAGGTTGACTTATAGATGGAAAAACAGGCGGTTTTCCTTTGATAATTTCTTTTTGTTTTCCTGAAGTTGATGGTTGTTTTTGTTTTGCTTCCCAAGCTAGCAAATTTTGCCTCTCAATCAAAGTTAATCTTTGACCAGTTCTTTTTTTTTCTACCAATTCCTCAATTATTGGATTACCAGTAACTGGTGTGTGTGATGATCCTATCTCTACTTGTGGGGGGATTTTAATAAATCTACCTTGATGATCTCTAAATCTAGGCATAAAGAAACATAATTAAATAAAATAAATGAAACTAATATTTTTGTTTGTTTTGGATTTTATCTCTCTATTGACTATGCCGATATTTGCCTCCCCGGTAACGGCGCCAAAATGTTGAGCTAATTTATGTACCTAAACTAACACAATTATTTATTATCAATCCGGGTTGTTTATGCTTTGAGGAAAGCTCACTATGTGTGAAGATCAGATATAATCAAACCTTGAAAGATAATTTATTCAAAAGCAATACATCCTACAACTCTAATTCAACTTGTTTATAGTAGAGGAAAAATATTGAGATGGTTCTTGACTCAAGAAGTCCACCTTTGCCTCAACTATCACTTAATGAATCAGAGACTAAAATCAAGAACTTGAGATGGATAAATTGTTAATGAAAGAAGCTCTTAACTTAAGAGACACATAAATTATTTCATCATAAGTTATTCATCTCAATACTCAAAATCATAATAAAAACCACTTGCATGCAAATCAAAGAAACTAGTTGTAATTCATCATTTTAGCAGAAGAGATGCTCAACTTGAACACTTATGTTTCTTCAACTCAATAAAGTGATGAATAAGCTAATAACTAAAGCAATCAACTACCATTCATGAACCATAAAGCAATCTGAAATAAATCTTTGAAAAACCAGTTCTACACTAAACAGATTACAAGAAATAAAACTAGTTAACAATGAAGTGTACTTAGCTTGGAATGGGGGCCCTCCACCCTTGCCTTGCACACTTGAGAAGTGATATCAGAAGATCAAATCAATTACACATCCATAGAATTTAGCATCAAAATAATAATAGCACAAGTCTTCAAATTAATTCCTCAATCCAAAAGTATCACAACATAAAAGTATAATAAGTCAATACATGAGCCATCAAAGTTGTGGCTCTTAAATAAGGAGTCTCATGAAACAAACTGATCTACATTCACTCTAACAAACCCATATACTCTAATCCATCTATCCAAGTCGAATTCACTACCCTCATCCCAAGAAATATGACCAATCTCATGGAATCTCAAAACTGCCCTATTTAGATGGGATTTCTGAATGACTAGTCATGATTGACTAGCTCCAAATGGGCCTAATAAAGCTCGTTCTATTGGAACCAAGCTTAGGTGGCTTAGTCCTAATTCCCAAGCTTTCAATTCATGTATCCAATTCGTGCTCAAGTGGCCTGCAACCATATCAACCATAGAGTGATTACGGGAATTTCTGAAATTGCCAAATTTGCACTTAAAATCAAACTTTTATAAAAACTTTAGAAATTGAAAAATTAAAGCTAAATACCTGAATGGATATCAAATATACATCAAAATGGAATGAATGAAGTGAAAATGGATGATAAATAGATGGTTAAGTAAGTTTCTTAGAGCAAAATAAGACCAAAACTAAGGCCCAACAGGGGTGCTTCAAAATTTTTCCATTGAGGTAGGGGGAAAGATTCCCATGTCGATGTCGAAGTCATTTCCACTCCTTTAGATTATAAAATACTCCTTGGTTGTAGTTGGTTTTATGTTATGACCACAATTATGTCTTTCATTTTTCACCTTCTTTGATTTCCCAGTGAAGGCAAGATTGTTACCACTGACCAACTAGACTATTGTGTGTTGTCATCCCAAGTTACCACTATAGGGACTTCGATACCACTTGTAAGAAATCACCCTGGTTAATATGAGAGTGTTGGTGTGGTCTTGTTTAAAATATCATCACTTATTAGTGTCTTTCCTCAATTAAAACTGCCCAAAATTTCTTTGTCCTCTTTTAAAGCTCCTATGCATATGATATCTTCTGACACCTATGGACCCCATAATTCTCTTGATCCTTGGGTGGTGTCTCTTGATCTTATGGACACTGATCAAGCTATTCAACACTCGTTATCACCTTTAGTGGAAGATATTTCCTCCTCAGTGGTCTCGTTAGTACCTTGGTCAAAAACTCCATCCTAATATTGAATATGACTAGAATCATGTACCCACACAGGCCGTCACTCCACCTATTCCACTTAACTCCCTTAATGATGAGTCTTATTCTCAGCAAGTCATCTTGGAAATCATGGATTCGCCTATTGACTTTCCTAGGGGGATTATGCCTCTTCATGCCTCTAGTCTTCCCAGCTTGGAAAAGGTAGAGATCAGAAAACAAAATCTTGAATTGACCTAGGGGGCATCTCCTCGGCCCTCCTTAGAATTTCCACCCTTGGACCAAGTAAAGTCTTGGGTTTATGATGCTAAACTTGCCAATGAATTATCTAACTCACTACCACATGTTGACGAGCATCGTGTACCCCCTTTATGCCTTAATCCTCCCTTATGTCCTCAGGTTAATTTCGAGAGTGAGACTGTGTTAGAATGTCCTTGGCATGGTCAACCTTTCCCAATTGGGAAATTTGACTTCCTTGGCATGTCCCCACATTGGTGAGCCATATGGTCCCCTTACCCTCCATGAGTTCGCAATATAGAAACCCTTGGTCTATGCCTGGTTGTGAGCACACGTTAGCGTGACCTATTGGACTATGTTACGCTTGTACATACTGTACATAGGAGTGTGATTATTTATCTCTTTTTTGTTTTGGTGTGCGATGCGAGTATTGTCATGCCTTATTTATGCCAAAAATCCAAAAAAATTATAAAATTAAAAAAACCAAAAATATGTCTTCTTTTACCTAATCCATGTTTATTTCTTTCATTATGTGATTTAACCATGGATCTAGTATTTTAATATGGTTTTTACAGGTCAGGGTGGAATTTTTATTGCGACATCCAATGGGCTTGAGGTATATTTCCTCTTACTGACATATAGGAGTAGGTCATTATTTCCATCCTTAATTCATTTTGACCATCACTACCTTATTTATGCCTTAGGTCCAACCACATATTTTTGCGACTTTAGCCATTCTCCTTCATGCACGTCGTAGCTTGGAGGTAGAGCTTATGTAATCATGGATATCTTAATATAGCACCCTTTTTACTGTATTGGCATCTATGTAATCATTTTTATTCTCCTTTTGGAATATCTCCTTCTAACTCGCCATGACCTAGAATGTGAGCCTCATGTCCTCTTCTTCCTCATTTTTTTTCTATACCCTGGGAGGATTCCACATTTTATCCCTTGAGATTGCCACTTTTTATTAACTTATTTCTACACAATGAGCCTTGGTTTCCACATTCCACCGTCATCATCTACTTCGTCTATCATTCGCTTTCACTTGGTTTTTTACCCTTTCTTAGAGGAACCACTACGATGGTTGGTATTATTAGCCAACCTCTTGACCTCTTCATGTTTTGAGTAGTTCCACCATGACCGGAACTAGTTGCTACCCATTATACCACTCGTTCCTCCAGGAGGAGTTTCCTTTAATATCTTTTGAGACTCCTTAATTTAGAAAAGATTGTCGAGTGAACTTGTCTCCTTGATGCTCATTAAAGTACTTGAAGGAATGTCTATTTAGTCTAAGTTTCAACCTTTTCCAGACTGAGTAGGCTAGTTAGGAAAAATGAATACTCTCGTTTACTATGACTAGAAGGTTATCCCTTTTATTGTTTTATCTCTTTTTTGGGCTTGGGAGAATAAATTTACGAAAAAGGAACCTATTAAGCATACTTGTCTTCTCTTTAATGCTCATTAAACCATGAAGGAGACTAAAAATAGAAAAGGGAAGGGAACATTTAATTTTGTTAGTCATAAAAATGGAAGCGTTAGTCGCATTGCAATAAACATGACACCTATCTACATTATTATCTTACAATTCGGTGTTAGCTTTACTAGGAACCACACCATACATATGACTTTGTCTACTCCTTCGGTTGGTTACTGTTCTAGTCATATGGAGTGTGCTTCAATGGATCTCGTGTTTTTGTCCGATATGACATGGTTCTCATTATTTATGTTGCCAAGTCACTTTTGTGTCATATTGCTATGTGTTCAGGAGAACTCTCAACCTATGTCAGCCATTTTCATTTTCTTGTTGACCTTTTTGAGTTAGCCATCCCTATTTCAGTTGTACTTCATCGTCTCATGACTTCATCCATACATCACATCATCTTGGTATGTTATATGTCGAATGATGGGAGGTACATCAAGGCCCTCCTTCGATGGATATTCTCCTATCTAATTTAGCTCCATTAGGGGACTCTTGAGGTCTAAAAGGGGCCTCCTAACAAAAATGTACAATCAAAATAAACTTTATAAGAACCAATAGGATTCAAGATGATGATGTCAACCATAGGGCATAGATTCACCATTTTTGGAGTAAAAAGGCAAAAAGATTAAAAAATAATAAAATAATAAAAATACTTTTTCAAATCGTATTTTCAAATTATCTCCCTAAGGTTTTACTTAAATTTTGAGTGGGATTACTCATTGGATGAAAAAATTAATTCCTAATCCATATAGTACCCATATTGCATACTTTTAATGAACCATTCTACATGAAAAGATGTGATTGTAGTCACGTTTTTCATGTATTTCTCATTTTTCATATAGTAGGGTCCATTGAAAGTATGCAACATGGGTAGTCCTTGGATGAGGAATAAAATTATGCATCCAAAAAGTGTTTCCACTAGAAATTTGAGTAAACCCATAGGGAGATAAGTTGAAAGCATGAGTTGAAAAAATAGTTTTTTCTTTTTTTCCCTCTAAAAGTTGATGATGTCATCTCTTATTTTATTTTTTCCACTATTATTTTATAATTTCCTTAGGAGTCGCATTTTAGACCTCAAAAATACGCTAATGATTATCCAGGAGCTTGATCTAGGAACCAGTAGTACCTTGGAGCTCGCAGACCTCAGTGGCAGGATTCTTCGCGATTGATAGTGGATTTACATCATTGAATCTTGATCGATGGAGTTCACTAGTGTTCGACATCAACTCATCTATTCACACTTAGTGGATTTTACTAGGTACCTTGGGGTCCATTTTCATAATTGGTGGGTCCCCTTGCGTCTGTTAATGGTACACCTCATAAGTACGGGTATGGCCACCTTAGGCATATTATCTGCACATATGGCACTTCAGCATTTGGGTTCATTTAATCTAGTTTATTGGCTTTGTATCATTCCTCTCATTTTGACCTCTTAGCTTTATTGTAATGTATTTTGGCCATCAGTTTCTCTTTTGACCTCATACATTAGGGGGTATCTATTATAACCCTATTTACCACTCCATTATCGGGAGAGAAACCGAAGTTCAACTTACCTTAGTTGTTGGATATAATTCATCCCCTTTTCACTTCTACATTTACTTATGTGGGGTTTATTCCATGTTAAAAGGTTGAAATTACATAATTGAGCAATTTCTCATAATTATTTTTCTAAAATATTATAATTATGAGATAATAATTATTCATAATGACAACAATTGAGGAAAAACTCATAATTGAAACAAAAATGTTTTGAAGGATTATTTTCCCAAGGATATCAACTTGACCCACTTGATATGTAGAAATATGATGTAGAATTTCAACTACTCAATAAATTTAATATAAATCAAGAGACGCAATCCCACACTATTGTTCTGTGGAATTCAATTCATAATTTAGAACATCAATTTTAGACATTCAATAAGAAATAGCATGTGTGCACAATATGTTTTTAGGGGAAATAAAATGCTAAAAACACCTTATGCCTTCTTGCATTATATCGGATGAATAGAGATGTATTACAATTGCTTTCTCAGTTTGAGCACAACTTGCAAGTGAATAAACTATATCTATCCTCACTGAGAAGCTCTGACCTAGAATTATTCAATTTATGCATATGCTTGAGCCCCTATTTCCTTGCTCAATTCCTGAGGAATTAGGCCCCTATTATTTATGAAATTTCCTCTATTTGATTGCAAATTCCCAAGTTTGATTTCCTGACTGCATGTAACACCTGTACACTTAAGACTAGTCTACAATTGATGTTACACTACTTTGGAAGCTTCACCATAGCTAGGGAACCCAAATTCTATGCATGCACTAGCTATTTTGGGTTGATTGATTAGTTAACTAGATGATCACTGAGTTTGATTGTTGTCCCACTGCACAACTAACTTTCCACTAGTTCTTATAATTGTTAGAACTAGTTTAACTGAAAACAACTTGAAATAACTAACCTTGCTTGCTACAAATTAGCAATACCACATGCTTAACTAAACTCTAATCCCTATAACTCGAATTTACTAATTTAAATGAGTAAAAAGAGCCATGTCACATAAGTTAACTGCATCCAAGTTGTCTACTGATGTGGAAATTCGAATTTTCTCAATTTGATCAAGGAAAAGTCAAATTGAGACTTTCTTACTGCATTTTTCAACACTCCCTCTCAGCAAGAAAGGGATTATTAACCACGCTTATCCTACACCTATGGAACTCAAACTTCCCTCTTGAGAAGGCCTTTGTCAATATGTTAGTATCTTGTTCCTGTGATGGAATGTATTGGACTAACATTATCCACCTCTACACACAGACCTGTAAATGGTGATACCATATATCTATATGCTTAGATTGATCATGACATACCGAATTCTCAGAGAGAATAATAAAACTATTCTTATCACAATCGATCATAGTTGGATCCATTATCTGACCAAACAGTCCCAAAAGTATCTTTCTCATGGAAATAACCTCACATGTTTCTTGACTTGCAGCCATGTATTCTTCTTCTATCAAGCTGAGCACCACAAATCTTAGCTTCCTATTGTACCCGGAAACCACTGCGGAACCAACAATGAAAATTTCACCTAGTGTATTCTTTCAGATGAATTAACTCTCTTCCCAATATGCATCTATGAAGCCACACAACTTCACTCCCTTTGTTTGTTTTTACCATAATCCATACTGGGTAGTACCTCTAAAGTACTGTAAAACATGCTTTACTGCCTTCCAATTTAATTTGGTTGGTCTAACCATAGCTTGTCTCAACTAGTTTACTACATAGCAAATATCTGGTTGTGTGTTCACAAGATACATTAGTGAATCCACTAGACGTCAATAAATGGTAGCATCCACTTCTTCACCTGAAGTGGCACCCTCCTTTCTCTAGTTGGTTGCTAGAGGTATCTCCATGGGTTTACAACTCTCCATGTGAAATATAAGAAGTATCTCATTTGCATATTTTCCTTGAGACCCAAACAATTCCCCATTGACTTGCCATAATTCCAAACCAAGTAAGTAGTGCATCAAACCCATATCCTTCATTTCAAATTCCCTTGCAAGGTCCTTCTTACAAAATTTGATCAACTTCTCATCACCAGTTAATATAAAATCATCAACATATAAGACAATAATAAGAAATTTACCATGTACCAAGATTTGATGGAGGTTCACATTTGCTTCACTTTTGGTGAAGCCCAAACCAGTGAGATAATTGTCAATCCTAGTGTACCAAGCACAAGATGCTTATTGGAGACCGTACAATGCTCATTTGAGTATGCACACGTGATACTCTCGATAAAATGTCTCAAAAGCTTCTTGTTGCTTAATGTACACCTCCTACATAATAACCCCATTTAGAAATGTTGTTTTTACATCCATCTAGTGGATCTTCCACCCCTTCTACCCATCTAGTACAAGAACTAATCTAATGGATGAATACCTTGATACGGGAGAAAATGTTTCCTCATATTCAATTCCCTCAACTTGAGAGACTCCTTTGGACACAAATATGACCTTATATTTCTCTATTCTTCTATCCGCTGCATGCTTAACCTTGAAGATCCATCTCGAATCCACAATTGATTTATCTATTGGCCTTGGGACCCCTTCCCAAACATTTTTCTTTACAATGGATTCATATTCTTCCACCATTGCATCAACCCAAATAGGTTTCTCAACATCTTCCTCAAAATAGGATGGATCAGTCTCTACAATCTTGGTAATTAGAGCCATGTAGCCAGTGTACCTCCCAGTTGACCTCCTTTGGATGTGCAAATTTGAAGGAGCTCCCACATACCCCCTCGCATCCTGTACTAATCTATCAGCTTCCTTGGTTATTTTTTTGCCTTCTCTGGATGGTTCTGCTTGATTGGATGTCTCCACTCTTTGCTCAATTTTTGTTTTCTCCACAACTTCTTGAGGCTCCTCCTTTAGAGTTAAAAGATCCTCTTTTGGTGGGATCTGACGCCCCCTCTCAAGAGAGCATTGTTTCATTTTCTCCTCATCAAAATTTACATCCCTTCACACAATTTTCATTCTGAGGGATAGTAAGTACACATGATAATTGTGTGGAGTTTCAGTGTAACCCACACAAACTCCCAACTCTGTTGTCATCTCAAGCTTCTTCCTCAAATCTTTGGAGACATGGAAGTAAACATACGTTCCAAAAATCCTGAAGTGAGACACATCTAGTTTTCTCCCCGAGAAATCCTCCTTCAGTGTAATCATACCAAGAATCCGATGAGGACTTCAGTTATGCAAGTAGACTGTTGTGTTACATGTGTTTTCCAACAAATACAGTGGTAGGCCTTGGTCATGTAGCATAGCTCTCGTTATTTCTCTCAGCTACCCCATTTTTTGTGGGTTGTGGGGTGTTTTTAGATCTCTCTGAATGCCTTCTTTCACACAAAAATTATTGAATTCATTAAAAACATACTTACCTCCATTTTCGCTCCTGAGATCCTTCACCTTCTTTTCAATCTCTTTCTCAACTAGTTCCTTAATTTCTACAAACTTGGAGAATGTCTCATCCTTCTTCCATATGAAGAAGATCCATCACTTCTTTAAGAAATCATCAACAAAAATAACAAAATATTTATGTATGGCAGTGGAATGTTTTTAGAAAGGTCCACAAACATCAGAGTGGAGTCTTTTCAAGGTTGCATGTGCTTTGTTGCCTCGATCCTGGAATGTGGATTTTGCATACTTCCCCATGGTAAAACCTTTACAAACATATCATTGCTCAAGTGTTTCTTTAGGGAGGCCATTTGTTATTTGTTGCTTAATCTTTAAGGCACCATGATGCAAATGGCCCAATCTCCTATGCCCAAGTTCATCTACATCGCGGCTCTGCACTTTCTCCTTCTTACTTCTTAATGCAGTAGAATCTTCCACATCACGTTTACATGGCTTCCTCACATGAACCCCGATCTTCTTCGCATGTCTAGTGGCTTTGTGTCTTAGGAATTATTTTCCTTTGCTGAAGGTCACATCATAACCATGGTGATCTATTACTGAATGTTAGTTTTGTTGTACTAATTTCAATTACAGATTTATAAACAAATGCTTGTCCATTTCTTCCTGTGCATAGGTTTCCTTAGGTTGTTTGTGAATGTAAACAAGTAAATTTTATCAAGTTTAATGTGACATTCATGAGAAAAATAGCATAAAAGACAAGTTTTGAACAAGAGTAATAAAAATTACAACAAACCATCAATTGAACACTTAACATAGTGTTTTGATGAAGGAGTTCACCCCTCCTGGGCTACATCTCCTTGGTCCAGCTTCCATGGCTTGGGCCTTTGTATTAGCTCAATACAGAAAAAATAATGTTTACAAAGCTCTACTACTCCTAAGACTTGTTTCAATGTGTTTAGAATGTCCAAATTAGCTAGGAACACCTTTTCCTGAGCTCCATTTGGTTGAAATTTTCTCCAGTTATGACCCAAACTATTTTTCCCTAGAAAACCTCCTCCAAAACTGGAGGAAATCTAGTTAAGCCCGCTATTTTTGGAGTTAAGGCTGAAATTGGTGGTACCACCAAGACTATCGCCGAATTAAACTCAAGTTTAATTAAATAAAACTTAGATTAATTAGTAGTTAACTGTGCGCAGTTAGGCTAAATCATTAACCTTTTATCCTAGCGTCTTTGTGGAGATGGTCACATGCATTGCATTAATTGTTAATGGTTTTGGTGTGTCTCGTTGTCCACTAGTGTATTAACGTTAATTGTTTTTCATGGGTTGGTGTGTTCACATGGGAAGGGTTGGCCCTTCTAACCGCCAACCTTAAACACTTTAAAATTCAAATATGCGCAAACAACAATACATGTTAAGTAACATAGTCTGGTGTAGTATGGCACTGAGTTTGTTGGAGGTAGGTCACAGGTTCGACCCCCCCTAGCCTGCATAAATTTTTGGTAAGAACTGCGCGTCGAGCTGGCATTTAGGGAGGGACACGTGGTGACTTCTGAGCTTTCCATTTTTCCCCTCCTCATTGGTCTATTCTAAACCAATAAAAACATGCCAACGCACCACCTCTGACAACCAAACAAAACCTAACACTTGGCGACCTCCAATTGGATGTTGACTAAAATTTGACCTTACACAGTCACCTGCCATGTCAGCAGTACGGACTACTGACTATGCAGTGACTATGCATTTTTTTTAAATTTCTCATGTTTGGCAAAGTGGAGAGAACTCAATAAATTCCTCATACAAACTTGTTTTTCAATTAAACAAGCTGCATTAGGATCATTTTGCAGTGATAGATGCGGTTGTTCAAGTTTTGAGCCATTCTAGGAACTTTTATTTTTGAATTAAACATTGAGCGCCTAATCATTCCTCCCCACTAGAAGCCTTTTAGACCCCAAAAGATACTATCAATTGTTCAACAAGTGAGGTTGCAGCTCCCTCACCTTCTCGATTTGCAACCATTTGGCTTTAGAAGGCTTTTTTCCCTTGAGTCCCACTCTAAGGTATTCAACATTCCCTCTCTTTGAAGTTTTGGTTCTTCTATCAAGTATGAGATCTTGCGGAAGCTCATCAATATATTCTAGTGAGAAATCATCTATTGATGACATCTGAACATGCTCTCCTTGATCATTAATCAAAGGAACCCCAAACAATCTGAAATTCTCAACATTGACAACAGAGTATATTCGCATATAAGGAGGCAAATCAAGCTTAAATGCATTGTTACCAATCTTTTCCAGAATTTTAAAAGGACCATAACGTATTGGCTTAATATTTTACCTTCCCCTTAAAGTCTATCTTTGCTAATATATAACCAAAATTCATCTCCAACTTTAAATTTGTGATCAATACGGTGTTTGTCATGCCTTGCCTTGTAGCTTCTTTGACTCTTTTCCAGATGTTCTTGCACTGTGTGATGCATCAATTGAATTTGCTCTATGAACTTCCTTGCCTTATCGATGTCATTGTGACTGTTAGCGCTCAAATCTACCTTAGGCTGAAATAAGGTAAGACTCAAGGCTACATCAAACCACTCTTAGCCTCGTAGCTAGCCCTACGAGGATAGGAGAGGGCTTTCTCTGGGTCAATCTCGGAAAAAGATAATTAACGAGGTCAATATGACTGAATTGATGACTAATCTTAGGCTAGGTATGAAGTACAAAGACTGTGAAATTGAGTTTTTGAGGTTTTGTTGAATTCAAGGGAAAGGCAATTTTGGGTGCAGGGATGAGGCACAGCTTTTGCAAAGGTCTACTTGGGGAAAGATAGGCGATTGTTTTGATGCCTTAAATCAAGTGAGATGGGTAGATCAGACTGGTGAGGATCTAAGGAGAGCAAGGAAGTCTCAAGGATTCTCCTTAAACTGAAGAAAACATTGAAAATTAAACAAATTTAAAGGCAGAGCATAGCAAGTTCACGGATTCTACCTTAACACTTCATTTGTTTAATTACAGAATATTAAATAAGGAAAGTGGTACACATACACAACTTACAAGTACTGAGAGAAACACACCATCAACACATAAAGCCACATGAATCCCAAATAGTGCTGCAAAACCCTGGTCTTTCCTTTGCCAAAAATGCAGATAAGATATGTACAAATGGTGTCAAGTTATTCCCAAGAGTCCAACCCTGAAAATGACTAAGAAAATACATAATATAGGAAATCCAACACATTCCCTTGCCTCTAGGGGTTGATCTCATCATCCTAGGAGCTGTTTCAACCAATTCTAAACTAAGCACTACAATCTAGGCAGTCAAAACAACTTGCCTCTATAAGCTAGGAAACCAATTCATTCATTACATTTTTGCTATTTTATGAATGAATCATCTAGAATAGTTAAATAAGTGTCAAAACAACATAAAGTTCCAATAATTACATCAAGAAGGGTGAAAAATCCCATCACAAGTCAAAACTGGTCAAACTAGCTTCATTTGCTGAGCTAAGGACAAAAACTGTGCCAAAAAACCATGTGTGTTGCGCGCTTGAGCCCTGTGCGCCGCGTGCCTTTCCACCTGCTTTTGGGGCACTTCCCGGCATCAAAATTGAGCTCAGGTTGTCTTGTTAGAAAGCCCTGGATGTCTACTTTCTAACCCAAGTGGAATTTTCCAATTTGGTGTCCATTTGACCCTCCAAAAGTGCATTCTCCCAGAAGTACTTCCTGTTGGTGCAAAAAGTGGTAGAAAGGTGATTTTCATGATGTTTTTGAGCCTTTTGGTCACCCAGAACTTGATGAAATGTCTTGGCAATGGCTAAGCATGTGTATTTCATCATGACAAATCCAAAACTATAAGCCATCTGTGATTTGGGCCTCCCCATCTTATGGGTCACGCGCTGCGTGCTACGTGTAGAGCCCAAAAACCTGTTTCGCAAGCCAAAAATTTTGAAACGACAAAATTTTCTCCAAATTTTCCCAAATTTGGAGTGAAGACCCTCCATAATGTATCATGCTCAACTAATGAAGCCTCGGCCAAAACTCGAAGCGGATCGGGCCTTTTGCGTTGTTTTTGCGCTTTGCTCAAACGCCTCTTGAGGATCTTCATTCTCGCTTTGCAAACATGCATGTGAGCCCAATAGTGAGTTTTCATATGGCGAAGCATGTCTTTGTCCCTGTTTTCCTTCGCCAACAACTTCTTCAAATGAGTGTTTACCCGGATGAGCATTGATTCTCGATCAATAGGTGTCAAATCACCGGGTCTTCTTCGGGCCAATTCTCGGTCTTCCCGGATCTTCCGCAGCTCATAAAGTTCATGCTCATCTTCCGGTTGTTTATTGCACTGCTCCAAGTAGTTGATCACCCATTTAGCCATCTGCAATTTCTTTTGCAGCAACTCATTCTCGGCCCTTTGCTCTCGGATGATCTCCTTGAGCTTCGAGTTAGGCGAGCTAGCATCAACATCAATGATACCCATATCCTGACCTCCTGAAGGTCCCTCATCAACCATGGGTCTCTTTCCCCTATCCTGAATCTGTACCTGTGCTGAAGACGGAGGCGAGACCCCTTCCACATGATGTGGAGATAATACTCGCTGTGCTGATGATGTCAACGAGACCCCTTCCACCCCGGGTGGAGATAGTAATCGTCGTGCAGATGCAAATAAGGCCCTGTGGCCTCTTTGATATGTCACATATACTGGAGCATCTACATGCTCTATCTCAGGAATGTCAAGCTACTGTGAAGGCCCTCCCTCATCATGAACTATCTCTAATGGTGGCTGAAGTACTGTGAAGAAATCATGAGAAATAAAATCCTCCCATGTAATGCCATGCTGTGCCAACTGATGAATCACCACGATCTTGATCAATGCATAATGATATATGCTCCTATGCTGATGTGCTGGGCTCTTCCTTTGCACTAAAGGCACCATCATCTCTATATTGCGAAACATAAAGTATGGGATGTTCATCAGACGCACCCTTGTAAAATGCATCAACAAACAAACATGGTATGCATAAAGACACGAGAATCTACCCTCACAACTGAAATACCGGATGATGAGTTTCATCAAAGGTGCAAACCGATCATTCAGGTAGTGGAAAGAAAAAACTCTGCTCAAGTGCCTCATATACCCTGGTTTAATATATGGCTCATAATATGATTTTTCTAGCTGCTGACGCTTATTCCATTTCTCCCCAATGTTTGGAATCCCAATCAATGGTATCTGGTGACAAAATGAAATTAACTCCAACAAGGTTTACATGGCCATCATGTAAATGGAGAACAAACAAGCGAGCTAATTCACGATGATGCTGAAATTGTGAAATTAGCTCACAAAAATGATAGCATGACTGATGGC
>APFE030363779.1:0-10543 GCA_000404065.3 Pinus taeda | reverse complement strand
TATATATATATTAAGGAGACCTAGTCCTAGAATCATCAAATATTGTCATATATATATATTAAGGAGACCTAGTCCTAGAATCATCAAATATTGTCTTTTTCATTGTATTGTTTCTTTTCACCGGGACCATAAGGGGTTTTACCCTACATAACAATATAACAATAGATATGTAATCACTCAATATCTAGGTCTTAATAAGGGGTTTTTATGTTAACATGGGTTAACATGGGGATTAACAAAATACCCCTCTTAATAGAATCTATTGTTGGAGTATAAATTGGCTTCATGTATTTGTAAATATATCCACCGAGGCAATTATTCATGTATTTGTAAATATTATTCAGGAAATATATTTTAAGCCAATATTAAATGTACTACTTCATTAATGGGAAAAGTAAGTTTTTCCTCTTTGTGTTAATTAAATAAATATTTTTTTTGACAATACGAAGCTACAAATTCATCCTCCAAGCTAGATCCCACTTCATATATTCTAGATTTCCCTTTTTATAAATCATTTTCAAAAATAGTTTGGTGATAGGCCCAAAGTTGGCTAGGACCGTTATTTAATTTTGTGAGACAATATCTATAATTTTATCCCTAGAAATCACTACCAATGTTTTTCTCATGCTTCTAACTTCCAATGAGCTCTCCTTTTCCCAAAACAAACATTGAGAACTCAAGTTATGGCCTTTGGAAGTTCATGACTCAACCACCATTGATATGCATGAAGTGACTTAACAACTGTTGATATACTCTATGTTAGGCCCCTATACCAATAGGTGTCATATGTCATGATTGACTTGATGAGCTATGTAATATGTTCATACCTTTTCTTGTTGCAAAGGTTTTCCATATTTTCAAAAAATAAAAAAATTAAAAAAATGTAAAGAGGGTATACCCTAAAAGAAAAATCAAAGGGTAAAAAGAATAAAAATGGTCAAAAAATGAAAGAAAATGAACCCCAACAAAAGAAAGACCAGGAAAGTGTGCAAGTCTAAATGCCACTACTTTTTTCACTTTGTGTAATAAACAATTGTGTTCAGCTTGTCACTTATGCCACAATCCTTGAATAGCCAAACAATCTAAACTTGGCTAATTCATATTTCAATTTCATGTTGTAGAAATAGAGAATAAATATCTGACCAAACAATGTAATCTTGGCAAATAAGTAGATAGGTAGAGTGAAAAAGGAGCTCAACAGTTTAATCTGAGTCCTTGGATGTAATAAGTGTAGACTTAGATAGGCTTTTCCATGTAAAAGAAAAGAAAATTTGATAAGGGTTTGCCAGTCTAAGTGCACCCAAATAAAGAAGTAAAAATTTTAGGATAAGTAGGTAGGGTATGTAGATGATGTTGCAAATATTATATGTGATGAATGATGACTCTAAGTATGTTAATCTTTTACTTTCATCACAAGACCAAGGCATACAGTACATTGAAAAACATCTCAAGAAAAGAAAAGTCAAATAATTAACTCCCCTTCTCATTTTCCCTAAAAATTTCACTAATTTCTCCCAAAATACTAAGGTATTTGCTAAATTAGAGGGGCTCAGAGCATTTCCTTGACTTCTAGAGAGACCTGACCCTCGGCCCAATAATTTATAAAGCCTAAGTATTTAAAATCATTCCTAAATTGTTCACTCACCCTCATAAGTCTTTTCCTAAGTAAAATTCTATTTTACTTAGGAAAATTCCAAATATTTCTCACAAAAACCCTTTTCACTTAAGCCTAAGTTAAATACACATATCAACTATTTTTACACTTAGCGCTTTTCATTTCACTATCATATTAACTTCTAACTTATATTATATAATTCCCTTATAAACGTTTACCCTTTCTCATATTATTTAAATATAAAAAACCCCAAATTTTTATATATCCCGCCCCTGGGTAATTATAACCATAATGCATCCTTAATCAAGATTAATTAGCTAGCCAGTAACTAATTAACAACCCTTAATCCCCCGCCGCATCAATATGGAATTAATTAACCCTTATGGTTAGTTAATAACCTCCCTGACCTTTCCCGCCACTCCCGATATGGTTAAATTAACGCTTAATCATATCGGGCCCGCCTTTGTTAAATTCCATCAGATCGCATCTTTCGTCAACTGTCCGATCAAGTCCTCAAGATCTTACGACCATTATGAAGATCGCGTGACCCTTTGTGACCACGCGATAATGCGTGATCACAAAGCAGTTTTTGCACAGTACCTCCGCCACGCGTAGCAAGATCTATGGAATCACTAGCTCAAGGTCCATTACCGCCTGTCCCCAAAAGCGGTGCAATATGAAACCGCTTACCGCCTTTCCCATACGTGACAAAAACATCATATCACTTCTCGCTGACATCATCCATCCGAAAACCAAAAACCCCCGCCAACCCTTGACTTTGTAAATAAAACAAACAAGTCATTTTCACTACTTTATACTGTAAACCTGTGTGCCCATGCAAAAGAATGTCAAGGTCAATTAGTTCGACGTTTTCAACCGCCAACCTGCTCAAAACTGGCAGCTGATGCAGTTTAGAGCCTTTTAGCCACAACCAATACCTGTATTTCACTGTTCATCCTCCAAAAACAGGTATTTAACCAATTCCTGACAAAATCCTGCAAGTTCTAAGTTTTCCACTGTAAATTGACAGAAAGGGACCAAATTCATAATATTTCAGTCATTGTTTTCGTCAATTAAGTCCCTCATAGGCTCTGTGTTCCCCATTTCACAAAGAAAACTACAGCTTCCTTATGAATCCACAAGAACCATAAATGGAAACCCCTGTGGCTTTGAATGTTACACCTATTAATGCCCCTCATCGAGATTTAGACCATCTACCCTTGGCGGATAAAGACTTCCAAATAAGAGATCTTTCCTCTAATAAAAATCACCTCAAAGTCTTTTGCCAAAGTAGAGATAACCACTTGAATGGCTCTGATATCCTAGGGCTATGGGAATCCAATATTCCCAGATACTTTCTCCCCTCAGTTTATGTTTTCCCTAATATAATTCATCAATGCCATGCCAATTACGGTCCTACCCGCAAAGCAGTTTTGTCTCCTAGCCAAACAGTCCTCTTCCCAATAACTACTGAGTCAATCAATGAGATGTTGCAATTTCACCCCAGTCAAGCTCTCACTCCCAATTCCATTGGGGATTCACTTGAGAAATCAACTAAATTGTCCCAATCAGAACTTGATCGCCTTTTTCAAACTTTCATATTACTGAAACTTCAGCCTAAGGGCCCACCTCCTTATATGCAAACTTTCTTCACAGATATGGGAAGACTCATAGTTGATATGATATATTTAGTTATGGTATTCAACACTACTGAAGTTATTGATGAGTTAACCCTAGTGTTGTTGTCAATCTTTACTCTTGGACAGCCCCCTCCTGTTAAGTATGATTATGCCTCTTTTATTTCTGATAACATTCATAAACAGTTCATGAGACTAGACAATGTAGGAGTTTTCAAATATACCACCTTCATATATCATCTCATGCTTTATTATCAGTCAGAAAATTTCCCTTTCCCTATCATGAAGCTTGATACCAAGGGCAATCCAAGGTCTATTATCTTTTGGACTTCCATTTTCCATAAAACCTTTGATTCCCCTTACTCCTATAATGAGTTCATTGATCAGTTCATTCATCGAGCAACCACCTTGTTAACAGAGATTTCCCCTCCCAGGATCAGTGGTGACATTAAAAATATCCTTCAGCTCTCCAAGCAGTACAAAATAGGTGACTGCTATTTATACCAGAATTATACAGAAATCAAGATATATGGGTGCGAGCTTTTCCCTTTCAAGCTACCCAAATACATTCCAATGAGACTGTTTGCATTGGAATACTTCAAACAAATGATACATTTAGACTTGGTTCATTTTCACAAAGCCAAAAAGAAAGCACAACTCAGGATCAAGAATCAATTAGGCCCTTTTGTCTGCAACAATAAGGAAGCATGGAGGGAAGCGGAGAGAATTTTAGAAGATCACCTTAAATTACACAAAAGTTTTGGTTGGGTTCCATATGACCCTCATAGTTTTATCTATGATGGAAGAATGAAGAATAAGCTGGCACCATACATACACCATAGAATCCCAGAGATTGAACAATTTTCCAACCTAGATGAGTGGAGGGAAGGGACCTTAGTAGAAACTAATAGTGAACAGGTCAACATAGAAAATGTAATGAAAGATCTTGAGAAAACTCTTGACCTAGATTCTTTTGGACAGGTGCAGTTTGAAACTTCTCAGAAGTCAGCATGAGGGATAAGTGCCTCAACAGTTGGGGACTCTCAAAGGCAATCACAATAGACTGATACACCACTCACAAGGACCTCCAAAGGCAAAGAAACAGAGACAAGCACTCAGGCTATAGAACAGTCAATAATGTCTAATCAGCCTAAAACTTCTAAGGAACAGGCCCACATAAACACTCCTCCAACTCAAGTCAATGTGGGAGAATCCCTAATCTTGCATACTCCTCTGAATGAGGAAAAGAACAAAAAGGGAGACAGGGAAGTAGCTACCCCTGCCAGTGCACCCTCATAATAGCCTGGTGCCAAGAGGAAAAGGCTAAATCCTTTTTCAGAAGAAGAATTTTTTGAAGAAACTACTGATAGTAAAAGAAGAGAAGGTGTAGATAGTCATCAAACTTTCCAAGTAGGTGGGACATCTACAAGCTCACAGAGACAGGAGACGGAGAGACAACAAAGTGCAGAGGTATCACCTTTTAGGCCACCAGGAAAAGACATTCTAGATATCAAAAAGAAGTTTATAGAAATAAAAGCCAGAAATGCTCCATTGAGGATCCAAGTCTACAATCAGCATTTGAAAATGGCTCCAACTAATCAAAATAGGTTGATGTCAACCTATGACATCAAAGAAGGTAAATTGATAATGAGTTGTTTCAAACCTAAAGTGCAGCAGCCTCAATCAGTAGTAGATTACCTCAGAACTAATTTTGAGGTCATAGAAAAGGACATTCATCCCTTGGACCAAATTGAGTTGCACGAACAAATGGGGAGATGATCTATTCTACATTGACTGGTAAGGCCATGATGGCCCAAAGACTAGAAAATTCTTTGAATAATACAACTGCCCAACTACAGTTGGAGAAAGCCTCCTCACAGTCTAAAGACAACAGAATAAAGTATTTAGAGGAAGTGATCATTGGGTTAGGTCATGATCTGAAAGATGTGAAGGCTGTAGAAGCCTTAATTAAAAAGAAAGATGAAGACATAGCTGCCTTGAGAAAGCAGCTAAAATTGCCTCCCTCCAGGCATCCACAGACTACTGAGGTCATACAACAAAGGTCTGAAGAAGAGCTTATGGACTTGCTCCTAAAGCTTAATGAAAGGCTAAATGAGACTAAACAAGAATTGGAAAAAGCATTGAAGGACAAGCTGGGAGAGTCGACCTCTCAGCCTCCTAATGTAATACCAGTCGTTTCCACCACAATCCCTTCAACCCTTGGAACAGCTCTGGCACCGAACATTCTAGTGGTCACAACAGAAGCAATAATAGGAATAACAACAACAGGAAAAACACCAGTAGAGACTACAGGTCTAACTATAGAGGAATTAATAAAATCAATGGAGGAAATGAAGCTACAAGTTTCAGAGTTGCAAAAGGTGAAAGAACAATATGATACCTTGGAACAGAAATATGACCTTTCAAAGATAATTTTTTTAGAGAAAGTGAGGGAAATTAAGGGGTTAGAACAAAAGGTGAAATCATTAGAAAAGGACCTCACATTTGACAAACCTTTGATAGATATTAAGAAGATTCTTTGGACCAACATCACTCAGTCAATAAATGATGTTTGGCCATCAATATAGATAATTTTTGAGCAGATTGATTTAGTAAAAGCAGCCTTAGAAGAGATTCAGAGGACAAAAGCAAAATTACGAAAAATGCCTGAGGAAGCTGCCAGGCTCATAAATTTTTTGAATAGCAAGAATAAGTATCAGCTTGAAGAACTGGGCATTGAAGACAGAACATGGACTATTTTGGAAGTCAAGAAGGTATTAACTAAAAGATCTTTGATGCAAAATTTGGAAATAATATGCCAAAGCATGCAGGAGGAAATTAATGCTTTTATGGAGAAATTTGGTATTTTGAAAAACAAAGGGCTACCCAGTCCTTTAGTTATAAATGATAAATTGATGAGGGACATAGATTATGTTTATAAACTAGATCAATATGCAAGTAACCAGGCAAGTTCATCAACCAGCACATCAACACCGAAGGCACTGCCTACGGGCAGAGTTCTCTATGACAGCCTAGAGATCCTCTTTTATGTTGAACATGGGCTAAAGCACTTATTTCCAATTCAGCCTACTTTTTTCAGGTACATAGAGACTAACAAAGTCCTCAGAAAACTTCAAAGGACCAAAATACCACAGCCAAAATGGCGGGAAGAAATGCTAGAAATTTTGTAATTGGTCTTTGGTAAAAAGTAAATTTTGATTATTTACTATAGTCAATGATGGTAAAGAGGTAAACAGGTAAAGATTATCAGATGCAGGTCAATTTATATCAGTGAGAAAGTAAAAATCAGAACAGCCAGCACAAAATTACATCAAAGACAACAAGATGCCCAAATCATAGGGCCTGACTCCAGCACACTCACAAGAATAGGGACAGCAAAACGTTAGTTTGCCGCTATCTGCTATCTACGAGACCATCTGTCTCTATTTTCATGTAACCTCTAGTTAGTCATGTCATATTATATCTCAATTTGTTCTGAGATATTTGATTGTAAAGTTTTTGTATAAATACTCCCTCATTTAGAGTATTGAGGGGGGATTCTTAGACTTGGATGTAAAGTTGATTACTTTGGAATAAAGTGTTGTTGGACAAATTTTTCATGGTTGGCTGGATGAAAAATTAATGCAAAGGATTGTTCATAGGATTCATGTGTCAAACACTGGACAAATAAGTATCTTATATCTCATGTGGTATTGTTTTCTTGTTTATTATATCAATTATGTTTCAAATCTGAATATTAAAACGAAAAAGCTTAATTCAGAAAGTGCTTTAGTGTAATATGTTTTCAATCGTTTTTATTCTCAATGTTTTCCTCTAAACTATGATAAGCAATGAATTCTTAATTGCTCATGTTTCCTAGTTTACTCCTTTTGATCATTTAGTAAATAATTCTTAATTGCTCTTTAGTGGTGATCAGTCAAGTTCTCTTCTCTTAGGACATGTGGAAGGATTCTTAATTCCCCTTCTTCACTCTTGAGCCCATCTCATATTTTCAAGTCACCATTTGCTCCCTATTTAGCTATATTTCCCTGTGAAGCCATCCTTTGCAAAGAAACCAAATCCAATTGAGCCATCTTCCTTTGACTCCATTAGCCCAATGGCCTGAAGTACTCAGTGATACCCCTCTACTATTTAATTTCACCAAAAAACTCAATAAAAATCCAAAAGCTCTAATAATTAGCCTAAAACCTTATTAAAAAAAGCTAAATTTTAAAGAGGGAGCCCTCTCTAGGTACAGATTGGCTATATTCTATGCCCAAAAGTTGGTTTGTGGTTACCTCGGACCCCTTTCCTCTTTTTACAACTTCTAGGAAAATCTAAGTGATAACACTCTATATGAATCTTGGCTTTTTATTGATAAATCCACTCTACTCATCGCACATGCATTATAAGACATTCAGAACTCAAGTTATGGCCTTTGGAATTTCATGACTCAACCACCATTGATATGCATGAAGTTACTCAACAATTGTTGATCTACTCCACATCAATCTTAGCCTTTTTATTAATAAATCCACTTTACTCATCCCACATGCATTATGAGAGGGAATTTATAATGATTTATAAAGAAATGGATTGTTTATATTATTTGTATATGAAGCAAAAGGAGACATGGTGATGAAAACTGATCTAGGGGTCTAAACAATTTGGACCCCTCAAGATTCGATTATTGAACTTGTGTGTTATAAGTCCATGAAAAATGGCTAACCATTGCCTTTTGTAGCAATAAAATTGCGAACCTCCAAATCCTTGGTGGTCAAAAAAATGTAAAATGCAACCCCAAATGTCATATGACCACAATGTTATAGTGTGGGGCACAAGGGAATTGATAAAGGACGAGAAATGCAAGCTAAAATTGAAGGAATAAAGCCCAACAGGTGCCAACAAGTTCCAAGTTTAATCGACTCTCATAGAGCCTGATGGGTTCTCTTATGTGGGGCCCACTAGTGTTATTGAGTGAGATATTATACCTCTAATGGCTTCTTATTTCAATGACAAATGGAAGAGGGTGCAAGCCTCAACCTTTTTTTATTATTCTATGGAAGGCTAGGCCCAAAAATGTCACTCTAATATCCCCTTGCTAGACCTAAAACCACTATAGGCGAGCTTTGTTTAATAGATACCAGAGCCAATATACATACATCGAGTCAAAAAGGAGGAGGGTATTACCATTTATAAAATCGCCACTTAAACCTTTTATTATAATAGTCGCAAGTATTGTTAGCAGGTATTATAACCCACACAACCCCACTTTATATGCTCTCGATGCTTTTAAACCTCCTCCCAGTCTACACAATACAATCAAATCTCACGACCAGGGCCCTACCTTTTCCTTGGTGAAAAATTATTTACCCGTCAAGACATGTCATCCAAGGCTTTCGTCGTCGTGGCTTGTCCCGATGATGCATGTAATGGTATCATTTAGGAGGTAGACCACGGGGAACAATAATTATCGAAGTCAAGTGTTGTTCCTGGATTCCATTAAAATTTGCCCCCAACCCTTTTTAAAAGCACCCACACCTCCTATTCCCTAGATAAGTCATCATTATCTTCACGAGCCCCTTGTCATCTATGCAACAATAAATAAATACTTTGTCACCCTGAAATCTTAAGCCTTGGTTGGCTTCCACGTCAGCTTGGGTCCTCGTCACCTTGATTTCTCCCTTGTGCTCCTTTTCCAACCTTTTGGGGAAGATCCTCTGGAACACATCACCCTCGAAATGTCTCATAACAGATTCTTTGATGGGTCTCTGGTTCTGTTACCCGATTCTTGTCAAGTGACAAACTCTTGTTGAACTAAAAAAATAAAGTATTGTGTGGCCACCTATGCACCCTTTTTCTCACCCCATTAAAGCTTCCAATGCATCATTATATAAAGGAACTTATATCTCTAGCTAAGCAAACTTGAATCAAGACTCAGATTTAATACAGACCCCCTCCACTTTGTTAACACACACACACACACATATATACATGTGATCAATAAAATAAAATTAAGTGATTGCATAAGGACTGATTACGATTTTATTAGGAAAATTTTCTCTCGCTCGCCACACTACACTCTGATTATTTTAATTAAATCGATAAATAAATCATCACTACATGTCACTCCATACCCATGAAATAGGATCTGTTAGCACTCCATAAATTTCCCTAGGTTGAGGAGAGAAATTCCAGAGGTAACCACAAACCACTTTTAGGCTAGAATTTAACCCTTCTAGCCTTGGAGAGGGCTCTATCACTGAGGTTGTTTAACTAATATGATATTATGCTAGGTATAGAGCTCAGTAAGGTTTAGTTTTTAAAGGTTTGCTGGTAAGAAAGGAGACAAATCCATTGGGCATGGAGTCATGTCAAAGTTATTATTTGTCTAGTGAGATAATGAGAGAAAGGGTTTTTTTCTACAGGGGAAAGGTAGGTAGTCTTAGTGATGCAATCGAATTAAATCGTTGTAGGAGTTGTTGGCATTATGGCTAAAGTGTTGTCCTTGATGGCAACCCATTCAGCTGATAGATCACAGTACTTCAAGTCAGCAGCAAAGATTGATGATCAGCTATCAAATATTGAAGAAAATAAGGGGTACGCAGGTACACCTTACAGAAGGTGCGTACACGCAGGCTGGTGTTACATAAAGTGCATACATACCCACAGTTATCCCGTTCAGGAGGTGCGTACCCCCAGTTCACTTACTTCAAGGCAGAGAAAAGCACACGTGGGGTTTCTTATGTTTAACTCTTGGTATTTAGCCGACGGAATTGTGTTATTATGGTTTTGGCCCATGGTATTGTTTTATATTATTATTATTATTGAGCCCCATGATCCATGATTTGAGGAAGATCTTGCCTATAAAAAGCAAAGGAGATCATTTGGCTTGACCATGTTTTGGGTTGAACATCTTATCAGAGCTAGATTTGAAATACTATGATCTCTTGGAGTAATGTCTAGATCTAAATAAGGCGCAGTGCGGAGGCGCCACAGAAGGCGCAGTGCGAAGGCGCCACAGAAGGCGCAGTGCGAAGGCACCACAAAAGGCGCAGTGCAGAGACGCCACAGAGGCGCCACAGAAGGCGCAGTGCGGAGGCGCCACAGAAGGCGCAGTGCGGAGACGCCACAGAGGCGCCACAGAAGGCGCAGTGCGAAGGCGCTGTTAGCGCTTGGAATTCACCTAGGCTGAGATAGACAAACTCTCAAGGCTACATCAAACCATTTCACCTCGTAGCTAGCCCTACGAGGTATGATAAGGCTCTCTCGGGTCAGATTCGGTAGATCT
>APFE030363778.1:0-65685 GCA_000404065.3 Pinus taeda | reverse complement strand
ATAAATAAATCAAGATAGATCTTAATTCCAAATCTATCCAGAGTTTAGAAAGATCAAATCTTTTAAAATATAAATATATTTTAGAGTAAAATATTGATATATTTTATCCTAAAAAGTTATTTATCCAAAATTAAAATAAAATCTACACCAGTAATTTAATATTTATCCTTATTTTTTAAGAACTTAAATGGAATCTAGACTTAGACTTGTAATTTAACGGTGGCAAAATTAACATGGGGTTTAAGGTGAACTGTGATGTGCCTAATGTATATTTTCAGTGAAATTTTGGGTAAATTTTTGGTACTCCCCTTAGTGCAACGTTTCTTCAATAAAATTGTAAGAACGGCAGCCGTTGAAGCTAGATGTGAACAGAATGCTGCGATAGATTAAGAATTCTGATTTGCATGAACTTGTCATGTAATAGGTAGCTAAGACTCTTTATCATGTTGTAGTTGACGAATGGTATGCACAGGTGGTTTAGTTTTTATTTACAGGCTATTTGTTTGTGTGCGCAGATTGTATTGTTTCCCAGCAATTAATTGTACTCAATCAGTACTCCTCTTTGCCATAGACATTTCTTGCATCCGCTCTGGTTGAGCAGCCCCGGATCTTTCGGTATTGTTTAACAGCAATTAATTGGAGTCTAGCCTCCTCTTTATCATACACATTCCTTGCTTCTGATCTGGTTGAGCGGCACCAGATCTTTTGGTTAAACTAGTCCAAAGTTCAAATGGATTCATTACCAAGGAAGCGGAACAGAGGAGCAGCAGTTGACCGTGCCAATTTAGAAAGCACGGCTCGTCTACGCAATGATGGTGAGTCTTCCCCGTCATTACCCTCGCATCTTTCTTTCCAACAGCAGAGGAAGCGGACAAAGGGCTTAGATCTGCATCCTACAGCAGCTTCCGTTGCTCCTCCTTCTTCAAGAAGGGGTTGTTTCCCTAGTCCATCAGAAAGAGGATTGAAGAGAAAGATTGGTTGTATTCTTGCTTCTACTCGGACTGGTAGGAAGCGAAAGATTGAAAAAGATTATGATTTCGGCCTCGAATTAGGACGAGGCAAATTTGGTCTGGTGAGAATATGCAAGAGCAAAGCGACTGGGGAAGAGCTCGCCTGTAAGACTCTGCCAAAAAAGACTGAAGAAAATGTGTATAAGGAGATTGAGATTATGCAGCATCTGTCAGGCCATCCTAATGTCGTCACACTCCGAGCGGTGTATGAAGATGCAGAATCTTTGCATCTTGTGATGGAGTTATGCACTGGTGGACGCCTCACTGACGAGATGTCTCGGACTGGATGCTACTCCGAGCATCAGGCAGCAAACTTGATCAGGGAATTAATAATGGTCATTAAATACTGTCATGAGTTGGGCGTCGTCCATCGGGATATTAAACCTGAGAATGTTCTCAGAACCAGTTCTGGACAACTCAAGCTAGCTGATTTTGGCTTGTCCACGCGGTTTGCAAAAGGTATTTGTTTGTCCTTTGTGGTTCTTCTCACTAAACATGTACACATGAACATTATCATCATTATTAAATAATTCACCAGTTTTCTTTATGTATTTGACTGAGAGTACATTTTCACATTCAAACAGGTCAAAATTTATCTAGAGTGGTAGGGACTCCTTCATATGTTGCCCCTGAAGTTTGGGCAGGGACGACTTATTCAGAAAAGGTTGATGTTTGGGGGGCTGGTGTCCTCCTACATGCCCTTTTGATAGGCATATTACCATTTCGAGGAGGATCTATTGAAGCCATATTTGAGGCAATAAAACTAGTACAGTTAGATTTTCATTCTCAAGTGTGGCAGCCCATATCAGGGCTAGCAAGGGATTTGCTATCAAGGATGCTTTCAAGGGATGTGGAAAAGAGACTTTCTCCGCAGGAAGTACTGAGTGAGTAAATTTGTTGCATTGCTGATAATTAAATATTTTTGTATATCTACTATCTTTATTTTCTCTTAAAATGTAATTATGACCATATTTGCATCATCTGTGGCTGCAGGCCACCCTTGGATCAAGTTTTACACGGAGTCTAATGTAAAGATTCCACCCACCATTCCTTACACGGAGTCTAATGTAAATATTCCACCCAGCATTCCAAAAGGGAAAAACTGTTCCCTTGCAGTGAAGGATCAATGCTTAGAAGAAACCCCACTTCCATTGTCTTCATATAAAAGGGAGAAAAGAGCGCAGTTTGCAAATTCAATTCCAACAGAGTATGGAGAAGATGAATCTTTCATCGGGACTTTGCAGGGTTTCTCACGTCTAAGACAGCCGGGGATTGATATCCAAGCAGCAGGGACATGTGAAATTGTAGATGCCCTTGCAGCTGCTATTTCACAGATGACATTATCTGAGCCAAAAAGGAGCAGACCGTGTGTTCCTGCAGGACCTGTTCCACTGCAGTGGTCGTCTCACATAAAACGCAGATTCTGTATAGCATTTTGAAAGCATGCCATTGCTATTGATGACTGTTGCTGACTTGCAGTAAGTAAAATTGTTGAATTGCTGGGCATTAAACATTCTGCATATACGTGCTATCTTTATTTTCTCTTAGATTCAATTATCAATATACCACTCAATCATTCTGACAATATTTTCCTCTACTGCTACAGGCCACCCTTGGATCAAGATTTACACAGAATCTAACGTATAGATTCCGGCGAGCTTGTCAAAAAGAAAAAAAGCTTATCCTGGTTGTTAAGGGTGAATGGTTAGACTAATCTCCACTTCCATTACCTCCATTTAGAAGGGAGAGAGCATACAGAACATGGATCTTTCCTCTGGCCTTTGCAGGGTTTCCCACATCTAAAACACCTAGCGCTTGATGTCCAAGCAGCAGGGAAATATAATCTTGTAGATGCTCTTGCATCTGCCATTTTAGTTATAGAACTATTTGAGCCTAAATGGAGTAGACCCTGTGTTCCTGCATGCCCTGTTCTACTCTAGTGCTTAAGTTACAGCTTGTGTACAGCATTTGAAAGCGTGCCATTGCTGACTGTTACTGACAGATAGTGATCATTATTTATTGATCGCGCGGCTCAAGATGTTTATAATGGAGGTGTGACTAATATCATGTGTTGATTGATTCATTCACTAACAGAAGGTGAACACTAAAAAATATCTTAACATGAGTGACTCCATTGTTTGTGCCAGCTTAAGGAGTGCCCTACTATTGAGTCCACTGAACATTGATAAATACTGATATTAATACATGTACAGGAATTGAATAGTTTGTTTGGTCATTTATACACATCTCTCACTTAAATGAAGTGAGAAAGCAGTTGGATTTTTCATCTATCCTTTTGATGGCTTCACAGAGTGGAGAATCTGCCGAGATAATCTAGCCTAATATCCAAAGAGAATAAGCTTGCAATTTATCCATTATTTCACCTCATATCTACTAAATTGACCAATTATGTGGCTAATGACATACTCGTGCCGATTCGTAGTTTGCATTGGCCTAATTTGGACGTTCCAGAATGCCATTGATATATTTATGTGTTGTATAGTATTGCCAAATGTTCGCAAACAATTTAATATCAATGTTTATTAATGATTTAATGGACAGATAATTTTCAGAAGTTAGTCTTTGGTGGTTTTTCAACCTTGTATCCAATTTCTGATGAGGTAGCTTGGTGGGCTTGATGTATGGTTTTAGTATATTTGGAGATTGTTGAAAAGGTAACAACAAAAAATCTTTTAGAATATGGATCAAATATCTCTAAGGAATTTTCCATTAAATCTAAGAAATTCTTAGCTTGGACCAATTGGTCATGTATCATAGTTAAATGGAATACTCTGAACCTACCATTTTTTATTACTATTAACTCAAGGTTTAATTTTATTTGAATGCAGCTCAACTTTCTCATTTTTTAAAAGAAAAAGTCAACCCTCCATTTTCTGGACATGAAAGTGCCTTCTCTTCACTATACAAATAAAGCAATAAATGAACATTTGCTATAACATGAACATGATAGCCTTACCTTCTCTTGTAGGGTACCTACCCACTTTATGAAGGGGCCTTTCCTTTGCTTGCCATGTTGGAATGCCAATCCATGTGGGTGTCCCTTTCCAACATATTATGTAATTGTTTTTTTATTTGTGTATTTATGGTCGTCATATGGGCTTGTATGTTTCCTATAGTTAGGCTATCCACTTGGGGTGATGTTATTGGTTTGAGCATAATGCTCTACCATGTCGAAGAGGCTTCCAATGCTTGCCCCTATTACTTGTTAGTTTTTGTAGTGGATAAGAGAAGATGCTAAAAATTTCTTGATGAGTTTTAGTGGTTGGCAAATATTCTAGAGGGTTTCTAAACTCTTCCGCCATTGCAGTGCTATGACCTTTGTGCATGCATTCATTGAATGTGAAATTCAGATTAGTAATGTAATTTCCAAAAACCATAAAATTTTTGGGTAGATGGTCCAAGAGCTACAGGAATGCATTCTCAAGGTCTTTTTTCAAAGTTTTTAGATAACTGTAATTTCCACTTGACTATATATAACATACTCTATAATTCTCCATTCCATTGAGCTTTGGTCATCCATGAATTTTAATATAACTTATTTCTATGCTAGTTGCCTTGCTCTCTATATTGTAAAGAAGTTTGGATATATTTCCATATCAGATTCAAAGTTTTTAGGCTCCCTCACAGTCCAAATGAGAAGTTTGCTCTCAACTCTTATAATCCACTGAAAGCAAACTTTTGTGTACCCGCAAATTGAGTTGAATTGTGGATGCTCAAAAATATGAGGCTCTCTCTGTTTTTCCTACCTTCTTAACTTTTTCAAGGATGAGGATTGTTGTCTAAATTTACAACCCAAATCTTTGTTCATGTTTTCTTGTCAACCCTTATATGAGATGACTTTGAAACTTCCATTGTGCATGCATTTGTACATATATTTCTTGTGTTTTTTTTAATATAAAATATTCTTGTTTTCTTTGAGATAAAGAACTTTTTTATATGGTTGAGTCAATTTGCTTGTATGTGCTATAGGGAACAATCACAACTTTGCTAAAGTTTCCAATGCCTTATCTTGTAGTTGGTCATCGAAATTACCTCTTGTCTAAAAAGATACTTTTGAATTCCTCAACATTGATGAGCATTAAACACGAGGACACCATTTCTCAACCCTAGAGAGACTTTATCCATGAGAGAAGAGGTTTTATGAGGAAGTTGGGCTATTTATCTTTAATCTTGAACTTTTTTTCCTTGTTTTTATGATCCCATATCCCATATATTGAAAAACTTCTTTAGTACTTAAATAGTGTTTCATCTTCCCGGATGCGGGTGCCAGCTAGCAATATACGGTTGACGGGACAAGGGTCTCGTGAAGGCCACATGCCCATCACGCGCAAGGCTCACTTGGGATATGGAGGAGCTAGTCACTCCCAGAAGGTGGCTTTAATAGCCACAGGATGGCAGGCCGAGAGCATTAACACTCCGGCCTCCCTCGGCTGCGCTACCGCTCTCTGCTCTGTGATGGATGTGATAGCTACCATTATGGTTGACGACCACCGAGGTAGAGCTGGAAGCTCTATTTACAACGACCCTCTCCGCGTCCCTGTCCATCTGCATTCTGATCTCTGGTTAATTCGCATCCAATTTCTGGTTAACACAGGCTCTGCCATGTTCTGTCACAACTCGAACCTGCTTGTTCAGTTGAATCATTCCCTAAACTTCCCTGCCAGTATCGTCCGTGAGCGCCAAAGGATGCTGAGCCGTCGGGGTTCCAGCAAAGGTGGAACCTCGCAACGCCTAGCTGCGAAGGAGACCCGCCCACCTTGTCATTGTCGCACTGTCACTGCTTCTACCACTGCCCCAGCTCTGTCACCTCAAATCCCTCTCGACCTACCCAATTCCTGGAGGCTAGCTCCCCTGGCACCTTCGACGCACCCTTCTTTGGCTCCGCCATCTTCTCCTTTGACAGTCGCCTGACTCGGCCGCGTATTAACGCCCACATTTCAGTTCTGTTTATTGATGAATCTGAGGAGGAAGGAGGCACCAGCTCTCCGCCTAATCTTGCACCTCGGAGAGACGAAATCCACGAGGCTAACTTGGGCCAAGCAGATAAAGGAAATTCCGTTGAGGAGTCGAATCCTCAGAAGGATGGCAGTGAACGTCCACCTGCAGAGGCTGAGGAAGCTGCAACCACGGAGCTGGAGGAGGACTATTACAGACCCTGCCCAATCGTGGAGGAGGAGCTGGAGGAATAGCTCGCTGCTCCAATTCTGGCACTGATGCATGGTCTGAGTTTTCTCTGGTTAAGTTTTCCTCGTCCACTTGTCTTTGTTAGTTCACGTGTTGTTTTGTCAAGGCTGGTTATGCCGTAGACGTGTCATTTTGTCAATGATTTGGGGTTTTTTTGGGAATGAGATAGATGGCTGGTTTTTTGGGAATGAGACAGTTGGCCATAATGGATCTCCCCTGCGTGGGATTGTTGTTCTACATTTGGGCCTAGTTCACTGTTTTGGGTCTGGTTCTCCCCTGTGTGGGAATTTCTCTGGTTCTCCCCTGCGTGGAAATTTCTCTGGTTCTCCCCTGCGTGGGAGTTTTTTGGGTCCTAATCGTAAGCATGGTCAAACGGTTGAGCCTCTCTGCCATTATCTCTAGCAGTAGGATCCTGCTGTAAAGCCTGATTGTAACTGTATTTTGGTCTCCTGTACATAATAGAATAGTCTAATTCAGAAAGAAAAAAAAAAATAGTGTTTCATCTGTGCGCGAGGACCTGATAGCGGGATCTAGTGCAACCTTCGCGGTCGGTAGGAGGAAGCCCGGAGAGCGCGCGAGGAGCCACAATCAAACACGAGACTACACACAACTACAAATCCATGGCCCCAGGAGGGGGTCGCGAAAAAGACCCACCCTTTCCACCTGAGCTAGCTACATTCCAGGATTTGGTTGCACCCTGCAATAAATAGCCAGGAACTGAAAACCAACAGAAGTTTGTAAAAGAAATGGAATCCATCCCCTCAATTTCTCTGTTGACCGAAGAACTGATTTGATAATCACCCTATGAGTGACCTCAGTTAATTAACTATTGAATGAAGGTATTATAGACTCACGTGCTGGTATGTGTCTATGTGATTTTAGGCAACGGATCGATCATATTGCGAAATACACAGACACTGGAAATATGGAAAATAGCAGAGAAACACAGTAAGCAAATACAAGAGCACAACAATTAATAAGGAGTTCACCCTATCCTCTAGGGCTACGTCTCCAATCCAGCTCTCAGTGGTGACCTTCTTTTATTATGTCTTTAAAGCAGAGAATTACAATGAGGAGCTCAAATTGAGTCTCATGAATAGAACAATGTTTGGTAGGGTGGTTCTTGGATCCCCCAAGCCACTAGAGTACACAGACTCTTTTCCATACCAAAACTTGACCTTTCTGGTCTTTAATGGGAGCAGCCCAATGTGGTGCTCGATTCTCGACAGATCCTCTCAGGGATTGCTCGATGCTGCCTTATGTTGTAGGTCAACTTGGCTCTCTGCCTTTCTGCTCTTTGCTTCACTATCTCTTCCTTTCTCTGTCTTTGTCTTCTTCTCTTCGCTTTCTCCTCTCGGTGTCTGTTCTTGGCTTTAAAGCCAATCAATCTCATGACTATTCGCTTCCTCTTCTTCCTCCATCGGGTCGCCTGCTACTACTCGCTTGGAATTCCCTGTCTTGGCGTCATCATCAACGGCTCACAGGGAGTGGACACTTGTCCTCTTGCGAAATGCACCAGCTTTTCCTTGTCGGTTCAGTTTTTTTTTTTTTTCGTTACTTTGTGGAATGAGTCATCCGCCAACTCGGTGGTCAAATCGGACGTCAAAATTCTTTCTGCTGTGGCTAAATCCCCTTTTAGTTCTTCCATCAGGCGTTTTCTCAGCCGTTAGATTTGGAGCCCCCAGATCCAACGTCATTTGCTCATTTTTTGCGGTTGACTTGCTTGACCATTAGCGCATGATGAGCAGCGGTTTTCTCTCTCTGCCTGCCATGCATTGGGTGCTAAGTGGAATCGCTCATTTTTCTCGAAATCTGCTTACCACCCAAGGGTGCCTTCGATAAATACCGCCAGTTTTGGAGCGCAGATCCCACCTTTAGCTTTTAGAACTTTTCCCCACGGTTCTCCTGACTTCCACGCGACCGAGCACTCGAGGCCCTTCCTTCTTGAGGGGTTTTGCCAAGCGATGCCCAGCTAATCGCACATCAGAAACAACCTCCTTTTCCTAATCCTGGCTTCCTAGGTGCCAGTTTCACCTCCTGCGCAGTCTCCCTGGGCCTCGGTTAGCGCGCTTTGACTGAGGTCCTTGTCGTTCCACGCTGCCTGCCAACTGCCACTATTCAGAGGTCTTTCTGATCGCTTTGTGCTCTTGAATTCGAAGTTTGTCCCAACCTGATACAGTCACAGTGCTTTGATTTTTCTTCATGGATCCAATTCGAATCACAACCTTCCCATTGAAAAAGATTTTGGACCACCAAAAGTTGGTTTTCAAGCATCGGCTAAGTGAGAGTACAATTTTCTCACTTGTCCAATCTCTACCCACTTTGCACTGCTCGGCTTTGAACCCTTGAGTCCAATTCTGAGGTACTCAACATCTCCCCTGCGTGTTTTCCTCACCTTCCTATCCAGCACTGTGTCTTCCTTCAATTTATTAAGATATTCAGGTACCAGGTCATCAATAGAAGGCAATTGACTCTGTTCTTCGGGATCCTCAATCAATGAGGGTTCAAACAATCTCAAGCAATCTGGATTTACGACTGAGTAGATGTGCATGTGAGCTAGGAGATCAAGGCGAAAAGCATTATCACCAATCTTCTCAAGTATTTTGAAAGGTCCATACCTAATAGGCTTCAGCTTTTACCTTCACCTTGCATCATGTCCTTGCTGATATACAGCCAGACTTGGTAACCAACTTGGAAACTATACTCCATCCGATGCTTGTCATGCCTTAGGAAGAATCCTAGAGAATATGGTCACTAAGGTTACCAATAGAAACAAATATACCTGGGGGAACAGTCTACGATCCGATACGCACGCAAGGGCAGAGTAGCAAGCTTAATCCCCTTGAAGGCTCCTCGACATAAACCGAGGTTTACCAACAAGTGACCCTAGGCTCCTCGACAATAATCCGAGGTTTACCGTTTGTAATATGTGAATATCTGGCGTCGTTCCCAATGAGGAAGGATTGATTCCCACACTGGTTCGGACACGATCTCGTGCTTCTTCTTTAAGAGGAGCTTTCCCAGAGCATAGATGCAACAATTGGATTTCTCCTACCACAAGATAAAGCTACTCGTTTGTTTTACTATCTTGGAGAGTTAATTACTCCCTACTCCAAGATACTAGCCTAAGATATATTGTTGTATCAGAGCCCTAGAAACAAAAAATTTGCTAGATTGATTTTATATTAAGCGTGATTTTTAGTAGTTGTTGATTAAGTCAAGAGGTGATGGAGATGAAACTTATGGTGTAAAGACTCGACTCAAAAATCACTACAAAAATGCACTTAAGATGACTAACTAATCTTTTCTCTTCAATGAAGTTCTAGCTAGGAAAGAGTTGGAAGATGCAAATACTTAAAAAAAAAATCTTTCTTTAACAATCAAATCAAAAGAAGAGTATTCGTTTCAATGCACTAAAAAACGAGACAACTAATTATTTCCACAAGAATTTCTCTTTTCATTCGAAAAATAAAATGCTAGTAAGAACAAACTTTTTTCAAAAGAGGCCTTTCATTTTTTGTTAAAAAACATTTAAAACTATTGCTAAAGCAAATTTTTGATAAAACTATTGAATAAAGCAAACTTAAGATCTACAAACTAAGAAAACCTACTTGAAGTAGAAAGCTCACAAAAAGTCTTTTTGAGGATGTTTTACTTGGTCACAAGCAAACCAAGGACTAATTTGTCCATAATCATAAATAAGTCAAGAACAACCAATTTTGTTTTCCTTTTTAAAATGAAAATCCAAACTTTCAATCATAAGCTTATCGAAGTTTTGTAAAGAGAAAATTCAAAGCGGATTTCTCAACAAGGGGAGATTTCACAAATGGTCAGACTCTCAAGAAGAACTGGTAGACTACACTAAAGGTGATCTGAAGTCCCTACAGCCTCTAAGCTCAGAGCCACTACACAACCAAAATCGAACAAACCCACAAGCAAAACTCCTAGGAATTTCACCTAAAACCCTAATGCTAATGAAATTAAACCAAGGAAAGATTTCAACCAGTCATATGCAGGTATGGGTAGAGGATAACCACTAGAAAAAAAAATAAAACTAACTGAAAGAGAAAAAGTCAAAGTTTTAAAAAATTTAGCAGGGTACGCAGGTGCAGAGCTTACCCAGGTGCGGGTACGCTCTGTGCACAAAGTAAACGTGCGTACAGGTACGCACTATGATACAAGTGCAGACTGCGGACTTCGACCAAAGTAATGAAAAATAAAAAACAAAGCTAAATACACTAAGTCTACCCAAAGCCACACACAACAAGCCAAAAACAGAAAGAAAAAGGCAAGTTTCTCAAGTCAAAGAAAAATGAGGAAAACAATCAAGTCCCTAGTGGAGTCGCCATTTTGTCACGCGGAATTAGTCGATCTTGTGGACAAGACAGGCCTTCCTAGAATCTAATGAAGACCTAATGACAAACAAACCAACCAGACACTATCTTTCTCTAAATGTGCTTTATAAATAATGGCAAACAAATGTGTTTAAGGGCCTACCTCATGTCCAACGCAAGTTCGGAGATACCTTCGCTCCTTTGATCCAAGTAAGTTCCTTCGTCGCAAACCTGCAAGCAAAAACAAGGCGAACGATTAAATAGCACCTGAATAACCAGTATTATAAAACATATTTAACATGAAAGTCAAGGAGTCCATGAAACAAATAACATGAGATACTTGTTGAGAAAAATGAGCTTGATTGTATTAATTCAAAAGGAGAAGAACCTTACAACCTTTGCCTTGACGCTGTACAAGCTCCTCCCAGGGTCCAACAAGAAGTCTCCTCTACTTTGACAAGCTTCACTCACTCCCTAATGAAGCCAAAAAGGTATGTGATCTCTCCTCTTAAGCTCAAATAGGAAGTCTTGATTTCACTAGCATTTACCCTCAAAAGTTCAGCTTCTAACCTCCCTGGCCACTGACCCAATGCCTCAATTTATAGTGCAATGGAGATCAGTTACCAGCTCCTCCTTCAAAGGGATAGAGTCCACCTTCAAAGGGATAGCTCCTCTCAACAAGGGATTAGTTCCTCCTCTCATGGGATGCATGAACCACTTGGAGCGAATAATCCACGTAACAAATGCTTCTAGAAAACTCTAGAATTAACCCAAGATGAGTTTTTTAAGATAAAGATTGTGCCTTTTGACTTTTACAGGGGTACGCACCCTCCCCTTTACATACAGAGCGTATAATTATGTGGATAACTTGAACAAAAGGTGTGGGCCCGCAGGCAAAAGTAAGAGAAAGTGCGGAACCAGAGTTACATTGCTTTTTTGATGTCTTTCTATCATTTCTAAAGCTTGTTTTGAAGAGCTGAGGTTTGAGACTTGCTTAGGAAGCTGGTATAGGTGGTGATAGACCTACACCGACTGCAAATAATCAAGGTGACGACATTTTTGTGTAACACCTTGCCCAAGCGATTGAGACTATAAGGTACCTTGTAAAGGCTAGGTAAGTGGAACCTAAGGGGTACCAGATACTGACGGAATAGGTTGAGATGCAATAACAACATGTAAAGGTTGACTTACATGTATTTGAGCTTGTTGAGGTACACATTTATGGGTAGGAATTTAAGATGAAGATGACACAGGTTGAGGATTCAACAACCAATCCCAAAATGAACCAGGTTGGATAGGAAAAGTTGGTTGCCAAACATTGGTAGCCATCCAAGGATAAGGAGGATTATAACAAGGTTGATTACCAACTTGATGTATACCAACAATAGGTTCCCCCCTTACCATAGGAGGAGTGGATGACGGAGACAACTGCAACCCAGATGGAGGGCACCCAACATAAGGAGAGTTAGGTTGTTGAAGATAAAC
This sequence comes from Pinus taeda, assembly GCA_000404065.3. NCBI lineage: Eukaryota > Viridiplantae > Streptophyta > Pinopsida > Pinales > Pinaceae > Pinus > Pinus taeda. The sequence continues at coordinate 53,651 of APFE030363778.1, read as the reverse complement.
CTTCCCACTAACATAAGGGGCAACCTATTGTTCAATTTTAGGTGTAGATGGAGGAGGAGTAGGTTGATTAGCGTTCATAAGAGAAGTTCCTGATGGAATTTTAGAAATGGATGACATGGGATAGGTCCAGGGACTGGAAGCTGCACCAGAGAAGGTACCAGATAAATATTGATAACTAGGTGGGATGGATAGGCCACCATATAGATGTGCCTTTGGTGATGTTTCAAACATGGATGAGGAAGAAACATTGATGTCTCAACCATAGTGGTGGACATGGGTTGGGAGGTCAAATCAGATCCAATCATGGTTAACAATCCCAATGAAGATTGCCGCGAGAAATCCATGGGCTAGTCAAAATAATTAGGTAAAGATGTTTATGCTGGAGTCTAATAAGGAGGAAGAGGATCAACGTGATAAAATTGAAGTCCACTCCAATGAACAAGAGTAGAGGGATGAGGCTCTTCTTGTATAATCTCTTCAATACTCATAAGTCTATATGGAAGAGGTTCATCGTCAGGTTCAAGATATACAGTTGGAGGTTTTGTTTGAGACAAAGGAAGAGAAGGGTAAGGACCTAAAGTTACAAGTGAAAATCGTTGAGGTTCCTTGGGTTCAAAACCTCAAGAAGTAAAGTATTTGACTCGGGAAAGTCACATTCAATAACCTCGGGCAATAAGATTTCAAGGGCTTATGTTCTGATTATGTCAAATTCATCAGCAAGAGTGGAGGTGATCTTGGGCTCAATACTCAAAATTAAAGATGATTCTGGTTGATCAAATTTAGGAGGAGGACTAGAGTTAGTTCTTGAATTTACCGATTCAGTAGTTTGTGTCTTCTTATGCTTTTGACGAAATCTAGGAGTACCCTCTGGTGGAAGAGGAGGCTTATTTTTCATTCTATGCGAGCGATAAAGTGGGGGGATTTTTTCCTTCCATGTTGGATAAGAAATTTTAGAAATTAATGCAAAAATAAATAAAAAAGAGGGTAATATAGGCATAAAGGATAACGAAGAAACCATGAACTACAATATACACCTTGCTAAACCAAGGACTTAACCTACTTGCAGGAAATACCCCTGAATGTTGTTTTTGGTGTATCACATACACAATGCATCTGACTCAGGAACCTATGGCAAGGATATAAACCTATAGGAGACTTCCAAAATATACCTAACGGTACGTGGAAGTGTAGTCCGTACTAGTGTTTTCTAATGCGTAACTACTTAGTGAGAGCATTCCTGTATACTTTATGTGTGTGGAGCATCGTCCAATATACCCAAAGGTATGTGGATAACAATCCTATACACTGATGTACGTGGAACGAGATTTCACCCCTAAGATACAATGCTGGAAAACAACGACAACTCCTACATTTAATGATGTTGAAACATGTCTCTAGTGTAGACCTCTAAATGTTTGCGTTAATGTTACAAATTCTCCTTAGGTTGATTCAATAAATTTTAATGTTTATCTTCAATTAAGTTTCTATTTTGGGGCTCACCGCAAATGTCACCTGAATATCTTAAAATGCGCTAGCATGAGGAAATTACATCTTTTTGATTCAATGAAATATATCTATGGAAGGGAAGAGACAAAGAGTATGTAGCAAATAATATGCAACAATCATTATGAAAAATGCAATTCCCTTTTCAATGCAACTGTTCCATATTCAAAGCACAAACAAAACCCTAAATGTGAATGCAAATATTTTTCTTTTCAAGTCACTTATTTTCGAAAATGAAGAAAACTAAGATGAAAATTCTAATCACTAATTCAAACAAGATTTTCAAAATGACTAGAACACCAATTCATCTAAGCACTCAATGCTCAAACAAAATCAGTTTGCAAATGACCTAATGATAAGAAAAAGGAAAATATTTAAACAATTTGTTACCAAAGGTACTAAAACAAAATAAAACCAAATGGAGGCTTTAGAGGAACCACAAGACACTTAGAGACTCAGGAAAGACCAAATGGAGGCTTTAGAGGAACCACAAGACACTTAGAGACTCAGGAAAGACCAGGTAGAACAAGGTTGATCAAAGAGAAAAAAAATAAAAAATAAAACTTATGCCTGAATAGGGGCTAATGTAGGTGCAAAGGAGGCACTAGTGCTATGAAATTCAGGCATAGAGAAGGCTCAGTTGGGGTGCAATGCTCTGTCAAAAGACCTGAGGGTGCATTGGTCTAGGGATGCAAATTTATGAGACAAGGATTGCAATTGAAACTCAATGAAAGGTCTTCCTAGGTTTGTTCTTCACTAAATAAGACAATAAAGGTCCGAAGAAGAGGTAAGACAAGCACAATGGATAAAGAAACCACTAAGGGAGTACATCGTTCCCTAGTATGGTTGCCAATTTGTTTTGCAGAATCTACTACTGTGGACATAAGTATATTCTCTAAGCCTGGTGGACTGACCTAGAACAACAAAAAGACAAAGGTACTAATGTTTTCCTTAAAGTAAATATATAGCGAGATGAAGCCTACCTAAAATCTTTCATATGTTTCACTCCTTCCTTGGATTGAATGCTCCAATCCTAGCTCCGATTGTTATTATTAGAACCTGCATAGTCAGATAACACAAGCCAATGATCCACATAATCTATGAAGCATCATCTAATTACTTTATTCAACAGATCAACATGGTATTAAAATATATGAAACCATAACATCATATATAAGAAAATAAAGAACTCTTTGCATTAATAGAAAAGGAGTGAGTTACAACCAAAAATAGGTGTTGATCTTGTAGAAGAGCTCCTCCATGTTGACCTGTTGTTTCCTTGTCACAAAGTGCACCTCTAATCACCCTAATGCATGGAAAGATATCTCTCACATTAGCAACATAGGGTGTAATCGCTCTCCAAAATCCAACCCCTTGCTTATGGATGGCAGTAAATATATAGGTGAAGGAGGTAGTTCATGAATTATTATCCTTCTATCAATTTGGGCTTGAGATGCACTCTTGGTGGGAGGATGAGCTCAAGGGATAAGGGATGAAAGCTCGAAGGTAGGATAGGATAGGATTCTGGACTTTTATCTGAGGTAAATGATTACAATAGATCCTTGAAGCTTCTAGAAGAGGAAGCTTCAGGATTCTTTCTCCTTTTCCCGAATTTCTAGAATCAACACACCCCCAACATTGAGAAACCTATTGGTGATCAACACAAGTGAAAAGTAGGGCTACCTCGTAGTCAATGTTGGCTAGTAAGAGACTAGGGTGCGTTGGTCCTTAAAATGACTGAGACAAGGTGCTTTCAAGCAAAAATCAAGGTTTAAATGAGTCATGCTTAGGGCTTTATACAAGGATGATGAAAAGAAGGTCAAATAATGTTGATTGATCTAGTTGAGGGCCTATTGACCATATGTGAAAAAATGTCCTATAAAACATACTTTTATGTTTTGAGGGTCTTGGGAATTGGTTGGGAAAAGAGGAAAGTTAATGGAGCCCAGGGAGAGTTGGATTAATGCCAACATGTAATTCAAGACCTGGATGGAGCCTGGTTCTTGAGTAAAGGGCTCTTGAAGGAAAGAATATGATAGTTAGTTGGATTGTTTGGGTCCATTGGGATAAATGGACAGTGGCAGGACAATCATGAGAAAGTTAAAGTAAATGGATTTGAGGCATTATATGCCTTGGCTATATTGGGAACTATTGTTCTCAATGTTGTGCATGGATAAAGGGAGTTTTCTTAACCTAAACCTTATCATATATGGTAATTATGTTGTGATCATGATTATGCTAATGATTACATGTATATATGTGTATGTATGCCATTGTTTGAAATGGTTTTCAGGGATCATGATTTTTTTATGCTAGTGTTTACATGTATAGATATAGATATATATGTGTGTGTGTGTGTGTGTGTGTGTTTGTCTGACATGTTCATCATGGATCATGATTGTTTTATATATATATATCTATCTATCTATCTATCTATCTATCTATCTATCTATCTATAATATATATATGTATATATATATATATTGTTGTTTGATAGGGTCATCAGGGAACTCGTTCTTGTGGAGGAATGATTGCTTATGCAGGTGTATGACATGAATAGGTTCCTAGTATTATGAGGAATCAAGTGGGAAGAGTAGCCCTGACAGATCTATGAGGTCCATATCATATGGATATGAATTCATATTATGTGATTATATTATGTCTATGTTTATGTTATGGATAGTTAATTTTGAGGGATACATCAATGGAATGAAAGTAGTGTGATATGTAGCATGTTGGGACAAGCATGGATAGTGGGAAGACACTAGAAGCCAGGTGGCTTGGTAGAGACTGTGTGATATCTGGATGTGCAATACTACTATTGTATATATTTTGTACATGTTTTATATGCAGTACATGTTGTATATATGGTGTTATGTGCATGTTGCATATGTGGTCTTGTGTACATATGGTGTTTTGTGCTTGTTGCATATGTGGTAATTTGTACACACAGTGTCGTGTGCATGTTGTATGTGCAGTACTGTGTACATAAAGCGTTGTGTACATGTTGTATGTGCAATACTGTGTACAAATGGTGATATGTACATGTTATATATGTGGTGTTGTGTACATGTGGTGTGGTGTACACATTGTACATATAGTGTTGTGTAGATATGGTACTAAGCACATGTTGTACATGCATTTTTGTGTACATGTGGTTTTATGTACATGTTGTACATGAGGTATTGTGTGCATGTAGTGTTGTGTACATGTTGTACATGTGGTACTGTGTGCACGTGGTGATGTGTACATGTTGTGCAAGTGCTGCTATGTATATATGGTGTTGTTTACACATTGTGCAAGTGGTATTTTGACATGTGTATTTGTTATGTTGTACATTGGGTGTAGGTGTGCATGTCATGTTGTACACCAGGTCTAGGTGTATGTATTGTGTTGTGTTGTACACAAGGTGTAGGTGTATGTGTTGTGTTGTACATTGGGTGTAGGTGTATGTATTGTGTTGTGTTGTACACCAGGTGTAGGTGTGTGTGTTGTGTTGTACGTTGGGTGTAGGTGTATGTGTTGTGTGTCAGGTGTAGGTGCATGTATTGTGTGGTTTCATATGTTGCATGTGGTTGTATGCGTGTGGGGTAGACTATGTGTATGTGTACGTGGTTGAAGAGAAGACATTGGGTGCTCGCCAGTTGTGGCAACCAATCAGTGCGTTTACGAAAAGAACAAATGAAGAAGCAAAGAACCAGTTGAAGGATAGGTTCAATATTTCATTTTAGTTTTAAGTATGCATATGATTTTGATTTATGATGGTTTCATGTGATCTATGATTATGGTTTATAACATGCAATAATCATAAAACTACAACTAACTGTGTTATAAAGCTCCATAGGAAGTATGCTATTGTTTTAGTGGTTGTTGGTCTATAGGTTTCATTGAACATCGAAGACGATGTTCCCCCCAGGCGGAGGATTCTGTAACAACCCCTGGTTTAATTTCCATGTAAAAAAATATAAGACCAAGGTTATGGGACACGTATTCCAAGCTAAATGTTGGGAAAAACATCCTAATGGGTGTTCATTTGGTTTATTATGGCTAAGGGGAAATTGGAAAAGGCAATGGAAAAGGCTTTGAAAAGGCAAGATACATTAATTGACATTTTATTTATGAAAATAATGGAAATAGGAAAAAAGGAAGGTGAAAGGTCACAGGTTTCATGTGAGGAGGAAATTGAAGGAAAAATAATGGAAATTGAAGAAAATAGAGGTCTCATTAATAAAAAGGCTTATGAGGATCATTTCATGGCTTTTGTCAATTTAACTTTTGTCAGTTTTAGCTTGCAGCTCTCTCTCTATTCTCTCTCATACTCTTGCACACTTAGAGCATTCTTGGAGCACCCTAGCATTGGGAAAAGGAAGGAAAAGGAATGGAAAGAAATAAAAAGGGAAGAAAATATCAAGCAGATAAGAGTTGGATCAAGCGGCTACAATGAGATTACTTGCAAGTATCGAGTTGCACATATGATTTCCTTGTTATTTTTGGCATGCATGGTACATGCATGTTTGTATTTGGTTCTCTTATTGTCAATGACATAGGTTTTTCCAGGCGTGACAGTGGTTTCAAACTTTCCTTGCCATTTTGGATAACCATGGTGTGATGGGATTCTTTCATTTGGTTGAGCTGGATCGTCAGATGGTTTTGGAACTGAGTGATGTGGTCTCAGGAAAATTTGAAAGGGCCTAGGAATCCCTTGACCGATAGTGGTGGGATACATGGTAAACCCTGAGGGTGGAGATGGGAAAATTCCTCAAGATATTGGTGAAGAAATCCAAAGGCATCCATGCTTGTTTAGGCCTAGTGATCCCTTGACTAGTAATGGTGGGATTGCGGTAAAACCTGCTAGTGTATGTTTCTTGTTTAGGCCTAGGAATCCCTTGACCAGTAATGTCAGGATACATGGTAAAGCCTAGTTGTATAGATGAGGGTTTTAGGCCTAGAAATCCCTTGACTAGTAATGGTGAGATACACAGAAAAGTTTGAGAAGCCTTGGTTGGTTATGTTGTGAGTCCCATATTCATGCTTGGAATATGGAATAGGGGAGATTAGCTTAAAGAAATATTTGGTTCAGCACAATCTATGGTCGGGTGGTATGTGGAATTCCCTAACTTGGTTGGCATTTGCATATGTTAATAAGAGTTATTTTTCCCTTGTATTTCACGAGTATCTATACTTGTTATTATATGGCTTTGATGGATGTTCTATCATTTTTATTATTCTGGTTATAAGCATCATTTTATGACAAACTTAAGCTATGGCTCTCATCATGTTTTGGTTAGTAAATGAATGGTTAATGAATGCATGACCTAATAGATGTTATTGCAACTATTGTGAGAGGGCATCATACCTTCTTGATGATTCTAAGTTAAGTATGAAACCCCTATGTTCAGACATGTAATTATGACATATAGATGACATGTTTTCAATGTGTTTGATGAAATGTATATCATGGTTAAACTAAGATTGGGTTAATTACTTAATTAAGTTTTGTGTTAGAGGCTTTGTCTCTGTGTTATTTATCATTTCTGAGAGTTTCATAATGTTTTGGGCAGAGGTCTAGAGACTAGCCTTGAAAAAGTCACTTATATATTGCACTAACTGGCACAGAACTGGGCAAAAAAGACTGTAGTCTCTCCCTTACTAGATTATGCATGAGATTGGAGGGTTATAATCAAATTTAGGCTATGTTATTCCATTGTATGGGGGTCCAAATCAGTGAAAAATCAAGTTAACTCATGGTTCAGACACTTGGAAGGGTAGTTTAGCTCTTGGGGTTCCTGTAACACCTAAGGAAAGTCATTAAAGTCATAGTTTTTTTATTCCATTTCCTTAAGGTGATCTAGGAGGTTGAGTCATGTCATAGTATCCATCAACTCATTTTTACCTAGGAAGGCTAGTGAAAGTGGGTAAATGTGGGAGAGGTGGTTACAACTTCGTAGAGGGCACATGCTATTGGGTTGTGTTATATTCTTTCCACGAGTAACCTACGTAGTGAACCGGGGGGTTAGTGGGGGGGCAGAGCCCCCCCTTCGTTGCGCAGCGGGGGGGTCACAAGGGGGCTTGAGGGGGGCGGGTAGCCCCCCTCTACGGGGTTCGAGGCAGCGCCCCGAGAAATTTTTTTTTTTGGACCCTATATTAGGTTGGGAAACCTAACTATGGTTTTTGGTCCATGGTTTTGGACGCGATGGTTTTCGGTCCATGGTATTGGATGCTTCGTCATGTATAAATATGTATTGTAACATTGAAAGGAATATGATGAAAAATCAAGCTGGTAGTCTCGGTTTTGATATCTAGTGGGAAATATCTGTGTATATGTGTTTTATGTGTTATGCTCTCGCATTTTTATTTTTCCTGTGATTTAGAATTCGTATGCAGGTAATTTCTGTACGGGGTTAAAACCTACATTTTCCCTATGAGATAGACTAATGGAGAGGCTATAATGAAGAATATAAGCCCTACTACCCTTCCTCACTTCCATGGATTAACCTTTGAGGACCATGATACTTTTATGATTGAGTTTGTTGTTGTCTATAGGACCTATGACTATACCTCTGATGACTGGAAGCTGAAGTTATTCCCATCTACCCTTAAGGATGCATCCTTGCACTAGTTTATGGGTCTGCCTGGGGATAACATTACTACTTGGGATCAAATGTAACAAGCCTTTAGCAACAAGTACAGGGACTACTATAGGTCCAAAGAAACCAAATAAGAAATATTTAGAATGACTCTTGAACTTGATGGATCCCTAGAGGACTATGAGAAGAGATTCCAACTCAGTTATAGGAGGGCCAAATGCACTCTTGATCTTGAATCACTCAAGTTCATTCTTCTCCAAGGAATCAGGGAGGACATGATGGAAACCGTCAACATGTTGTCTAGGGGAGAAATCTATCAACTATCCTATGAAGACATCAAAATAGTGTTCAATAACCACTCTAGGGTTGTTGGGAAGAAGGGTAGGGCTAGTCAAGGTTTTGTCAGTTCCTCTCCCTCCACAACATCCATCAAGAATGAAATTGGAAACATGTTGGAGGACTTTAAAAGTGAAATGTTGCATACCTTTGCGTTGCAAATGGATACCATGCAGATCAAGAGGAGACAAGAGGAAGCAAAGAGGGCCTTAGTTATCTTTCCCTAAATGCACTAGAAGGCACCCTAGAAATGAATGTCCATTAAATGTCATAGATGTTTGCTCATTATGTGAGGAAAAATGTGCCATATATAAATGTACTTCTTTACCTAAATTAAAACTTGTATACCAAGGGGTAGAAGGTGGGACTGAGAAACTCCTTTTTATCAATCAAAGGATGCCTCAAGGACCTTAGCCATACTAGCAATGCATGCAAGGTGCATCCTACTCTTATTACCGTCCAAATCAAAGTGCACCCTTTCCACCTTGGTACTCTTCCACTCATCCATCATGGTCCACACCTCCTTCTTGGCCTTATGCACCTCAATATACTCCCTAAACTATCAACCAACCATCTCATCCATATGCTTCTGCACATCCTTAGTGGAATAACCCATCACAAGTTTGGAGGCCTCAATTCAACCAACCTCCTGCTTTATTGCCTCCACCTCCATGTCAACCACAACTCATTCCTTCTCAACCCAATCTGAACCTGAATAAAAGAAAACACAATAGGTCTACAATGGAGAGACATCTTACCCTGCTTATGTTGTGGAGATTCAAGAAATGAACCTCAGTTCTGGAAGAGTGCTTCCAGATAACCAACATCCATATCCACCTGAGGATCTTGAAAAGGAAAAGGAAGAGAATAACCCTCAAGTAGAACCACCTCCTATTCTTGAGAGATTTATCCATCCTAACTAGCACACCCCAGAAGAAACTAAAATTCTGGGAGAATTGAGGAATCTATGTGTTAAAATACCCCTCCTCCAAGCTATTAAGGATGTTCCCATCTACAATAAGCTTATCAAAGAGAAATGTTTCAAAAACCTTGGGAGGAGAAAAAGAGACAACCCCACCATCAATGTTATTGGTCAATTATCTCATTTGATGTTGGGGAGAGTGATTTGTCCAAAACATCTAGACCCTGGAAGTCTAGTGGTAGATGTGCACATTGATGGCATCATTGTCCATCACATCCTGGTTGATCTTAGGGCTACCATCAATGTGATGACTAAAGAAGCCATGCTAAGACTAAACCTCCAAGGATCCTTGAGAAATACCACTACATTGCTGCAACTTGCAGATAGATCCATAGTGGCTCTTGAGGGAGTTGTTGAGGATGTAATGGTCTCTATTAACTCCTAGGAGTATCCTAATGAATTCTTGGTTCTTTAGCCCAAATCCAAATTCAATTATTATCCTCCCATATTGGGAAGGCCATGGTTGGCCACTGTTGATGCTTACATAAGTTGTAGGACAAGGAACATGACAATTAAGAATGGGCATTTGTCCAAATAGTTGGTATTGTACCCTTCTTCTCAGCGATCCATTAACCATGAATTACCCCTATGGTTAGAAGAGGATGAGGAAGATAAAGTGTATCATACAACATCCCGTCCAAACTATACCCTAGATGTTATTATAGGAGGGAGGCAACCTGATGAAGATGACCTCCTTGACGAGATCCTCTAGAAACAACCCCCCAATACCATGCCTCTTGTTGATCTCGTAAAGGAATTTGAGGGTAATCCTTGGACTGAATTATGCTAAGTTGACCCAAGTCCTTCCCATGTCAAAGTTGTAGAATTTGGTCCATCTAGAACCTTGAAGATTAACTCCTCTCTCTCAGCCAACAAAGACGAAAAGTTGTGCAAAATGCTAAGAGAGAACTTAGATGCCTTTTCTTGGAACTATAAAGAAATGAAGAGGGTGCCCCCTTCGATTTTTACTCAACACATATACATCAAGAAGGGATGAAAAACTATGCATCAACCTCAGAGGAGAATGAACCCATTCCTCAAGGACATAGTAAAGGAAGAGTTGCAAAAGTTGTTGGATGCAGGGTTCATATACCCCATATTAGATAGTGAGTGGGTGTCCCGATCTGTGTGGATTACAGAGAACTGAACAAAGCCACCAAGAAATACCATTTCCATTTACCTTTCATTGATCAAGTTTTAGATGGCCTTGCAAGGAAAAAATTATTCTCTTTCCTGGATGGATTCAGTGGTTACAATCAGATCTAGATCAACTGTGAGTATCAAAACAAAAATACATTCACATGTCCTTGGGGTAGCTTTTCTTATAGGTTCCTTCCTTTTGGTTTATGTAATGCCCCCACCACTTTTTAAAGGGAATTTATGAGCATCTTTGTTGAGTTGGTCCATGACTCTATAGAGATCTACATGGATGATTTCACTCCTTATGGGTATGATTTCTTAGAGGATCTCTCCAACCTAGGGAAAGTCCTAAAGAAGTGCTTTTAAATCAACCTCTCTCTTATCCTGGGAAGTGTGAATTACTAATGAATGCAAGGACTATCCTTCGCCATTCGATATCTCAAGAGGGAATACAAGTGGTATTATAGCTCCAAATCTCACTCTTGATGTTTGTGATGCTGCATTTATGGCCTAGGGAAACCCCTCCTTCCAAACCTGGTCCAAATACTTAAAAAACAGTGTTTTACTCCCTATACGCAACATTTCCCTCAGCTAAACGCGTGCGTATTCATGTTTGAGTATACCCAACCCGCTTATGTCTTAAAACACTTAAAAAAATTAAATCTCCTTAATTTTGGGTGGAGATTACAGGTTTTACCTGTTGATTACCTATTAGTGCCCATGGCCCAACTGTTCCCAATGAATTCCCAACTAAAAAACTACTTTGGGAGAAGTATAAAAATGCTTCAATGGGAAGGCCTAAAGGAGGAGAGAATAGGAAAGAATAGAAAGAATAAAGAGAAAAATCGTCGTGCTGAGATTATCCCTGATCAGGTCTGAAGATCCTTGTGCTTCCAGCACTTCCCCCATTACAGGAAACCCTTGTTTCCTTGAGTTATGATGTCTTTTAGCTAGTTGAGATATCCTTGTGTGAGTCATGGAAGGAGCCTTTTGAAGACATGGGATTGGACAAATCCAGAGGACGGTTCTGCTTGGAGCCTGCAAGAGGAAGATTCAAGTGATATCATTCCTTGCTTTATTTTATTTATCTGCAATAAAGAAACATTCATCTTGTTCCCCAAATCAATCTTCTTCATGCTTATGATGTTGTTGTTATGGTTTGCATATGAATAGTTGTTTCAATTTTATAACTAACTGCCTTTCAATATGTTATGAAGTTGATTTCTATATGATACTTGGTCCATATATTGCTATTCTTCTTTGAATTCATTATTTCATAGGTTTAAGGATCGAAAGGAACTCCAAGAGGGTTTAGACCCTAGCTAGATCTACCCGAACGAAGGACCCCCATGTGCACCTCTCTTCCCGTAGTTTTCTTATTTTAGTATCATGGCTGTGTGGAATGCTTGTTTTTCATTGTAGATAACCACCAATCTGCTAGGGTATTGACCCAAAACCATAGGGGACTTTGTCCCTCAACAAAATTGGCAACTCTACTGGGGACAACAGTATTGTTGTTCCTAGTTTGGGTTAATTTAAGCCAATCATGGCTCAACCTTTGATTTTCTTGCTATAACTGAGTTGTTTGTTCCTATAGGAACTCAGAATTTAAGTCTGAACAATTTCTTTAGACCCCTTTTTTGATTTTTCTTGTGAACTGTTATATACGTAGTTTTGTCAGGTTACAGAAGCGTATGTACACAAGTTTTCCCATATGAACACGCGTATACACGGGTTTCTTTGGGCTGAATCTCGTATACACGCAGCTGTGCATTGACACAATTTTGTATACCCTAATTTTTCAATATTTTTGTAAATCTTTCTTGTTCAGTAAATTTGTTTGCTGGTCTAAGTGTTTCCTGAGCAATCAAGTTTGGTTGTCAGTGTTTGTTTTTACAACAAGTTTCCAGTTTCGAATTCCCTTCGGTTGTGTAAAGTTTTGGTCTTGTTTTGTTTTGTTGTAAGTGTCATCATTTGTGTTTGAGCACACGAGATTTCTCTCTGAGAATCTTAGCTGTTCTAGTCTTCCAAGGTAGAAAGATTGGTTTCAATCTTTGTGACAAACTTTATCTTTGTGATCTTCTTGCTTTGTGTTAAAACTACATCTTATGGCCATTTGATTTTCTTGCTTTTTGAAAGTTGAGTGATGATTTTGAGAGTTGCCTTTCTTGATCTTTTGATCATTGTCATGAAGCTCTTTTTGCTACTTTTTGGTCATTGAGAGAATCTTGAAACACCTATTTTGTTGAGTTTTCGCCCATTTTGAGTTGATAACTTGCAAAGTGTTTTTGTTGCCTATTCTTCGATCTCAAAGTTTTCAATAGTATTTGGAGTACTTTTGAAAAGTCATTTTTGTTTTTGCTTTTGAAGAAAACTTCTTGAAAACTTGGTTTTTGCTTTCTTTGGCCTTGTTTTGATTTGGTTTCTTTTTGCGAGTGAAAGTGCATTTTTGTTTGTTTTGAGATTTCTTTTATTTTTTGGACGAAAATGAGCATTAGCAACTTATATTCTATCTAAACATCTTAAGTGGATAATTACAAGCAATAAACAAGTTACTTTCATTCTTTTCTTAAGAGTAGTCTTAAGTTTTTTGCATCAGCATATACTCATTGCATTAGGATAGTTTGTGCACGTTATAGGGCATCCATAGTTTTGGTAATTTTTGTGAGTGTGAAGCTTGTTAAAAGAAAAGAAAAGAAAAATTTATTGGTTTCTTAGAAGTTCCTTAGAACCTGGTTGAAATTTCTTTCATCAAAGAACGAAACAAGTGCATTTGCATATATTTTGGTTTTTATTAATTTCTTTTGCATCGAAAAACACCACAAGTTTCATTTCCTCTTATCCCTTGTCTTAAGAACAACCCATTTAAAAACACGCGCTAATTAAAATATATTAGAACTTTTTATATTTTCAATTTAGACACACCAACAAGTTTTAGGATATTTTAGGGCCTTGGATTAGGTGTGTGGAGAGAAAACTCTCCAAGGCCACTTTAAACTGTCAAACATAAAAGTCTGAATAACGAGTGAAAATCCAATAGCTTTAGGGAGACCAGGAAAGCCCTTGATTTGGGAGTTAAGCACGAGGGTTTTTGAAGATAAGGAAGAGAGATACCCCCTCTCCTACTTGTCGGATCTTACCTCAAGACTGTTCCGCCTGGATTCTAACACGAGTTTGTAATCTTAGTTGCTTCTCCTAGGGATCTACACAGGTGGCTACAGAGGGGAATCCTGTGGCACTTGAGGTCGATGTTGTATCACTCTCATTTGTACTTCTGGAGGGCACCCTTGCAAAGCTTGGGGGCTTGCACCAGCACAGGCTGTTGTTAGGAGGTCAGCGTAACTTCCTTTGTTACCTTCATTGGTATGATTGTGTCGTCATTATCCTAGACTATCTTCGGAAGGCCCCTTACGTATTTTGGCATCCAGTCCTCATCACTCGGAGCGGAAATACTTGAAATTTGTTTGACTGGCTAACATCTTTTAGGGACTTTTTAGTGTGTGCTCTATGCTCTTAGCTGGCCTAGCTTACATTTTTTCTTGAGTCTTTAATTAGATCTTAATAAAAAATTCAAAGTGGCTGACCAATCGCCTAGACAGTCTCGAAGACTTCATGGTCTTTCACCACCAAGTTTAGAGCCTTCTCCTAGAAGGTGCAGAGGTAATACTGCCAGTGGGTTTCATCCCGTGGCAACGGGCGCATCGGGGATTGATCCTCCCCATGGGGGAGTTAGTGTTCAAGATAGGCCTAGTACTTCCGCAAAACTAGAGAGGAACACCCCAGTTCTTTATCGAGTTCTCTTTCAATCGAAAGATAACATTGAGGTAGAAGAACTCGCAGACTCATTAGCAGCTCTGAATTCTCCTCTATCTTCTAACCATCCACACGTATTACAATACATTAGGACTCTGACGCATAAACCATCAAGTCCAGGTCATATTACTCATGGTCGACTTCGGATCAAGTTGAGGGACAAAGTCCCCTAGGGTTTTGGGTCAATACATGGTCGACTTTGGATCATTCATTCCCATTGTGTAGAACCTTGAAGATTAACCCCTCTCTCTCAGCAAACCAAGATGAAAAGTTGTGCAAAATGCTGAGAGAGAACTTAGATGCCTTTGCTTGGAACTATAAAGAAATGAAGAGGGTGCCTCCTTCGGTTTTTACTCAACACATATACATCAAGAAGGGATGAAAAATTGTGCACCAAACACAAAGGAGAATGAACCCATCCCTCAAGGAGATAGTAAAGGAAGAGTTGCAAAAGTTGTTGGATGCAGGGTTCATATACCCCATCTCAGATAGTGAGTGGGTGTCCCCTCTATTTTCCAAAGAAGAATGGGAAGTGGAGGATCTGTGTGGATTACAGAGAACTGAACAAAGCCACCAAGAATTACCATTTCCGTTTACCTTTCATTGATCATATTTTATATGGTCTTGCAAGGAAGAAGTTCTTCTCTGTCCTAGATGGATTCAGTGGTTACAATCAGATCTAGATCAACCGTGAGTATCAAGACAAATATACATTCACATGTCTTTGGGGTAGCTTTTCTTATAGGTTCCTTCCTTTTGGTTTATGTAATGCTCTCGCCACTTGTCAAAGGGCAGTTATTAGCATCTTTGTTGAGTTGGTCCATGACTCTATAGAGATATACATGGATGATTTCACTCCCTATGGGTGTGATTTCCTGGAGGCTCTCTCCAACCTAGGGAGAGTCCTGAAGAAGTGCTTTTAAATCAACCTCTCTCTTATCTTGAGAAGTGTGAATTATTAATGAATGCAAGGACTATCCTTGGCCATTCGATATCTCAAGAGGGAATACACGTGGACCCAAACAAAATTGCCATCATAAAAAGGGTCCCTACTCCTCAAAATCAGAGGGATGTTAGGAGTTTCTCGAACTTAGATGGATACTATACAAGGTTTATCAAAGACTTTAGCAAAGTGGCCTCACCATTGTTTGGATTGCTAGCCAAGGACTCAAAATTTTGCTGGATAGTTAGTTTCCAAGAGGCCCTTGAGATTTTGAAAGATAAATTAACCATTACACCCATACTTAGGGGTCCAAATTGGGCTCTACCTTTCCATATCCATGCTTATGCATCCGACAAAGCTATGGGGGAAGCCTTGGGACAAATATATGGTAATTTACCTTATCCCATTTAATTAATTAGCAAAAATTTGTCTAAGGCTGAATTGAACTACACTATAAAAGAGATTGAACTCCTATTTCTTGTACACTCCTTGAACAAATTAAGACACTACGACACTATATGCCAAAATTTTGTCTATACTAACCATGTAGTTATCAAATACTTGATGAATAAGACTGATGTGAATGCTAGAATAATTAGATGGTTGCTATTGTTACAACAATTTGATTTAACTACCATTGAGAAACTAGGAAAATAAAATGTAGTTGCATATTTTCTATCTAGACTTGCTTTGCCTACATGTGATGAAGGGATGGTTGATGATCAACTTCCATATGAGCACTTATTTTCTATCTCAGTGCTCTCTCCATGGTTTGATGACATAGGAAACTACCTTGTTGGTGCAAGCCTTCTACAATCTGTCATCTAGGGAGAAGAGCAGAATTGTAAGGAAGAGTGCCCCTTTCACTTGGATTGGGAGAAATTGCTTCATACTGGGACCAGATCGGATCTTAAGGAGATGTGTCAGGGAAGAGGAAGTATTTGAAATCCTTTTATCCTCTCATGATGGGCCATGTGGAGGTCATTTTGCTTTGAGGAGAACAAATTTCAAATCTCTACAAGCTGGTAATTATTGGCCCACTCTCCACCAAGATGCAAGAAGGTATAATAGCAAATATGATCAGTGCTAGAGGATGGGGAAACCCACACCCAAGGATGAAATTACCCTACAACCCTAAGTGTCCTTGGAGCCATTTGAAAAATGGGGCAAGGATTGCATTGGGCCAATTGATCCACCATCAAGGCAGAGAAAGTACATCATTGTGTGCACTGATTATTTGAAAAAGGGGGTCGAGACAAAGGCTATCAAGGAAAAAATGGAGGAGAAAGTGGTTGAGTTCTTAAGGGAGAATGTATTCTACAAATTTGGGTACCCCAGAGAGATAGTCACAGACCAGGGAGCTCAATTCACATCACATCTTATCGAGAATTTGTTGAGGCATCATCATATCCAACACAAAAAATCTACTGCCTATCACCAACAGGAAAATGGACAAGTAGAGGTTACAAATAGGGAATTGGAGTGTAGCCTAACTAAGGTTATGATCAACAACAGGAGGGATTGGGTAAACATATTAGTGGAAGCTACTTGGGCCTATAACACAACTTGGAAAATAACTACTAGTTTTACTCCATATGATTTGGTTTATGGAAAGAAAACTTTGCTCTCTATTGAGTTTGGGTATAATACTTTGAGAATGGTAGCCCAACTAGACTTAGATGTCACCAAAGCATAGCAGGAGAGGATGCTCCAGCTGAACAACTTGGATGAATTCAGAATGCAGGCCTTCCTACACATTGAAGTTATAGAATTGCAAAGGAAGGTCTGGCATGATAGGCATATCAAAGAAAAAAAAATTAAGAAGGGGACTGGGCATTATTATATGACTCTAGGTTCAAGGATTTCAAAAGAAAATTGATGATAAGATGGTTAGGCCCATGCCTAATAGAGAAATGTCATGACAATGGAACTATTCAAATCATGACCATTGATGAGGAAGGGATTCCCTTTCTTGTAAATGGCTACATGTTGAAGGTATACAAAAAACTTATGTCTATGGAATAATTCATCAACATCATCAACAAAGAGTTCAATGTGATCAGAAGTTTCATACCTTCTAGTCCACAACATTTCTAGATACTGTCTTGAAAAAAATTTAAAAAAATAAAAGGCCTTGATGAAAACCTTTATAAGACATCTCAGACCAACTCTTGGGTTGAAGACCTCTCTGAGTCAACCTAGGAGTAAAGGAAAAGAAGAAAAATAAAGATCCCTAGCTGAAAACCTCTCTTGAGATGCCTAGGGAAGGCATATAGATTGAAAACCTTTCTTGAGGCAACATGTGTGTCTAAAAAAAAATATATGGAATAAAACAAAGGAAAAATCCTAGGACATGGATCCAAAGTATGTATGTTAATTTTTTTTTCATTTTGCAGGTTTGAAGATAGTGGTGGATTCGATAGCTACAGGGCCTGCATCCTCAATATGATCTCCATTCCTCCCTCCATCCACTTCATGTCCACCATCCAAACTCATGTACTCACCACTTCTATCATCCCATTAGCTCAAATTTCAAATTTTACCCCTTCTATGGATTGCTACAGGAAGGACTTGTAATTGCTATAGGAAGGTCTCGTAGTGCTACACGAGGGCTCTAAAAAGATACAGGAGGGATTTATGAATGAAGGGACCACCAATCATGACTTTTCCAAGGATAAATAAGGTTCCCTTGCCATGTTCCACCATCCATCCATCTCTCATCCATACCAGTTCATAAAAAAATTATATTTTTCACTAAATCCCTCCACCCTGTCTTACCCCTATAAAAATTTGTTAAGAAACACACAGAGAACATCCTCTCCATTTCCACAAATCTACACCACTCCCTCATAATCCTAGCATCATCATCCAGACCCTTTACATCCTCTCTCATCACCCCCGTGCAATTTGAAGACTCGGGAAAAGAAGAAAAGCATTGTTATAGGAAGAGAACCTCCTCCTATAGCAGCGTGTGAAAACCTCACTAAAAGCCATAATATTATTTTTCTCATCAATAGGGGTGTGATACCAACTCATGAGGCACTTTGTAGTAGTCATACCACTCCTAGCAGGAATATCCACTAGCAACAATAGCTTGGACATCATAAAGGTACCTGTACACATAGCAACAACAATAGTCAAGTACCATAAGGAGAAAAGAAGATATACACAGGAAATAAAAGAACACAAAAAATTGACTCCCCTGATGACAATAAAAAGGTCCAACTCCAATATGCACATCCCTGCATCAGTCGATCATGAGGTAGAAATAGGTATGGAAAACTCTCATCTCCTCCATATGTGTAAATAACAAAAAATGTGTAAATGTTGAGAGGAGGTATTTTAATAAGCTAGAGGTGGCTAGTTAACTTGGCCACCCTTGATTAGTAAACAAAATTTGAGGGTGAGCACTCATGCAATGTAGAGGTGTCACACAATTCAAGTTAAGATCATAGAGAGTGAGTGTTGATTAAGATGGATGAGAGAATGATTACTCAAAGTGGGGACAACAGTCCAAAAGAGGAAACCTCGTGTATCTACCAGGTCATAACAACACTCCAAGATTAATACAAAAATGGCATATTATGTACTGGGGCTCTAATTCTCTTTCATTTACGCTCATTTCAAAAACAGTTAAGGTGAGGACGAGCTCAACGGGCTATCGAGGAGAGTTGAACCCTGTTCTACCATTTCTACAGGAGGAAGCAACGGGAAGCTTGCAAATGCTATAGGAAGCTCGAGAGACTGCTATAGGAAGACTAAAAGGGTGAAGGAACGCTAGCAAGGGTTGAATTGATCTCCAATTTATTATCTTTATCCCAGTCCATGTGGTAAAAAGTAAGTGCACCCTCTCCTTTATCTGTCCATAATTTGTATGATGGTGAACTTTAAATTCTACAGGAAGTATCAGTCAAACTGTCATATGAAATAATTTTTTTAGCTGTAAATTAGAGAAAATATAGACAATTATCATCAACCAAAAATTTCAACCTTATACTGCCGCTAAATTACACATAAAATCTATTGCAGGAAACATTTCCACTTCACTTAGTTGAAAAAATAGAGAAGAGATGGGAGGAGGATTTAATAGAAGGGAGCCCTCAAACACTAAAAGAATCCATCTCCACCCTCATGTGCTAGACATTTTTAGAAGACACCAGCGGCTAGGATTATTTGATTTATTGAAGGGATATGATGATGATATTGCATATGAATTGTCCATGGCTCTGAACTCACAGACAAAAGTCAGTGCTACCACTATGGTGAGGGTATTAGCTATTTCACTCAATCTTGAGCTAATTAGCAGGGTGACAGCCCTACCCCTACGGATCAAATGGGGTAGAGAAGACAAAACCACCAGTGCCATTACCAAAAGGAAATTCTTCACTGCCAATGAAAAACCTATCGAAAACAAGAATCACACCAAAAATCTCCCTGTGTGATGATAAATGCACAAGTTTTCACACGAATCAATTTCTTCTCCATTCACCACACCTCAACTAGTTTCATGCATTCATGATGCTAGCATCCTTTTTAAATTTTTTTGATGACTATGATTCTTGAACAATTGGTCCCCAGTTGCAGGAAGTTGGTTTGTCATATATGGCTTGCAAGGAACTTGGTTCATTTGTTTAGAGCATTCACAAGATTGCTCAAATTAAGTTTCCTTTGTTTATTGAAAATTGGGAATCTGATGCTTCAATTAGCTCATTTGATCATTTCTCTATATGGGGTGACTATCATTGAGCTTATCATTTTCTCATCATCACATCCAACGACAGTTCCTTCACACTTTCTGATCTTCATTGTTTAACATCTCTCTCTTCATATTTCCATCAAGAAAGTGAGACACTTCAGCCTTCGCTGATGGTTATGGCAAGTCCTCACTCTCTTGGCATGATCACTAAGAATGACCAGATACATTTTCCCATTCAAGATTCCCAGCGTGATCCCATCTCTCGAATCGAAAATTCATCCTTTCAAATATCACAAGGATTTCTAGAAGGCCTTCATGAATTTTATGATCCAATTGTTGAATGACTAGAATAATCTTACTTGGCAAGCTCTATTACAGGAAACAAGTTTCAATCCTTCCTCGTGCTTGCTAAGAAGCTTGGTGTAGATGAGGACACAATCGCAAGAGGCTTCTAAGGTTTGTTGAATAACAGTATTCTTCGGAAAGGTAAGCATGTGGATTGGGTGAAAGTAGCGGTTGTGACCCATGTTTCTTCCCACAAGCAAGGCCTTTCTTTTCCTTTACATGTTTTGCAAGTTTTTATATCTTATGTTTCACATCACTTTTTATCTATTTTAACCATTCATATCTTTATGGATGTATGTTGGTAACAATCACAGTGGCTTCACTAGATATTTCATTTTACATGACCCTGTCCTTCTAGATGTTAAGTTAGGAGTAGGATTAGTTGCATCTTACTTTTCCCTTCCTTGCACTCATCTTGCACTCATTCCCTATAGTTCATCCTTGTTTTCTTATTCTAGTTTTACATCATGTTTGCTTTAGTCATTTTATTCTTTAGTTATGTGTTTTCTTTCTTTTTCTTTGTTTCCTTCCTTGTTGAGTTTTATATCTATTCCATTACGTGAATAAGTGTTGTTCCTAGACCTGTTTGGCTTTCAAGTGTGTATGTGGATGAAGTTCAAAGAGTCTTGTGACACTTCAACGTTTGTCCAGTCCTGTGTTTGAGTTCTTTGTAATTATTTTATATTTTGGCCGATGAAGTATTGAGAAAAAATATGATATGTCTGTAAGGAGAGCTTTGGTCAAACCATGAACCCATGTCCAAGCTAGGAAACCTCATGCCTATACCCAATGTTCTGATTTGGTGTTTTAAGCTTATCCAACTAGTAGAAATGCAGAAGGGGAAAATCTAAACGAGAAAGCCTAAATAAAAGGTCTTTATATGCTTCTATGAAGGAAGAACCTCTTCTATTATCAATAAGTCGGGAGCTCTCTTCTGCCCCAAAATAAATAAGTGTCAATGCACACTTTTCTTTTGAAAATAACAAATGTGAAAAAAGCGAAATGCTTCCTACGTAGAGAGGTGAAGCAAGAAACTCCGCTGGGGTACTATCTAGATTTTCTGGCATTGGAGCAATGCTTGTGTTCCTGCGTGTCTCCGTCGGGGTACTGTCTAGACCTACTGGCAGTGGAGAAACACCAAAGATAAAAAAAATTTACTCTGAAAATCTTAAACACGTGAGCTAAACTACCCTTCCCAATTTGAAACATTGTGATCTCGTTCAATATTATGTTGCATTCAAACTGAGAAGGTGCAAAGGGGACCATGTCTGCCCATGCAGCAAGTGGGGAACCAAAGTAATCTGCATGATTAATCAACACTCCCTGAAGGACCAAGGCACTGCACCAAATGAACCAAGACAAAGAAGTTGGTATTCAACTAGTGTGTCAGTAAGTGTTGTAGTGGTTGCAACACCCTCCAAAATTTTGGCCTACGCTTAAATTTTGGAGCCTACTATGGATCCTATGATCGATAGTTCCTTAGTCACTTACTCGTAAGTTGATGATATCAAGCTCCTCTCTCTAATCTTAAGATTCGTCCATGCTTTTATCTTTATATAGTATGTGTCATCTTTGGGCATGGGGATTATTGCTTGTCATGCAAAGGGAAGTTTGTTTTACGTCAAGGGGAAACCTTTGTGAGAATGGGTTGTCCTCTAGAGCCATGTAGAGTGGTTCCTAAATTATAGGGGCCCATATTGAGTTATTTTGAGTTGTAATTATTTAATTCAGTTTAACGGAGTTAGATTCAGCTAAACTAGTTCCAACTGATGGAGGAATTAGTGGGAGATCCAGTAGTGGTGTGTAACCAACACTTATCAACTAGTAAACTGAAGATTCACTCATAATTAACTCATGCATATCAGATTAGAGAAATACCCATTTGAGATTGGAGTTTAGGGACAATGTAATATCAATTGTAAAAATATCTAAATTAAACAGATGGTCCATGCAATCAAAACAAGGCCTAAAATAAATCATTCCTTAATTAGAAAAATCACTAATTTTAGCCATTTGAATTTCCTTTAAAAGGAGGAATGAAGGCATGACTTTAATCATTGTTTTGGTGAGCATGAGTTGGTGATACCAAGCAAAACAAAGCACAAGTTTGTGTGTGGATCTGGTGGGAGAAAGGTGTACAAGGAGAAGATTTTTCACAAGTTGGTCGCAAGATAGATAAAGATAGTGCAGAGGTTGCTCGATCTTGAGCAAAGCATTGTAATATTCTCATATTTTATGATTAATGTAATATATAGATAGCAGGGGTTTTTAGCTATGGCTTTCCCCATAAAATTATTTTTTTGTGTGATTGAATTATCTTTTATGCTTCGTGATTTCGTCGATCGCTTATTGTTTCCACTGATGAGTGGAGTATATTCAAGTCAATTGTTTTAGCATATTACAATCTACAGTTTGAATCTAAAATAAATTTCTACACGTTGGAACTCGATCATGATAAATGGATGAAGGTTGAAGAGGTGGATCAATGATTTGATTCACATTTTTTCCAACTTCAACATTATCACAATGAGCCTCCTAAATTTGTCATAGAAAAGGAAGAGGACAAGGAATAAAAGGAATAGTACTTTCCTCCTCTGAAATTGAAGGTGTCACAATTTTTAAAAGTTGGCAGAATAGGAACATATGGGGGTTTACATTTACACCGATTCAAAAAGACCTGATCCAAATGTTCAAAAATTTTCTTAAATAAATCTCAACCCATATCTTCTTCCGAAAACTCACAACATAAGTGAAGGAATCTGTTAGAAAAATCCTCAATTGATTCATCAGGCTCCAGTCTAAGTTAACTAATTCTTTTCTAAACATCTCGGTAATCATAACTATCAAAAGATTGTTGAAGCTCCTTAAGAAATTGATCAAGAGAATGAATAGAGGGAGATGGCAAGGTATTACACCATCAATTAACACAACCTTAAATACTGCAAAAGAAAATCACACAAGAAAAATCTTCATCGTTTATTTCGTAATATTCAACAAATTTTAAAAAATAAAAAATGTGCTTGAATATGGATGTTCCATCCTCACTATCAAACTTCAATTGGGACAAGCCATAAAGAGGATCATCGTGGATTAGAAGTTAACCATTGGATATATTGGAAAAACACCCCAAGAATATGATTTTAGGATGAGCCATTAGAGCTAAGAGATTCAAAACAGATTAAACGGGCACAACTTGTCATCTGGCCCTCCTTCTAGTGCCAAAATGTTGATGGTTTTGGATACTGCTAACATACAGGGTGTCTCCCTGATGTGAAGCCCCAATTAGACCTCACACTATTTGAAGTAGGATCCCCATCTAGAGTATCAGATCGAACACCATAACACAAAGGTTCCCCTTGGTTTCTATGGATAACATAAGAGATTATATACATAGACCTTGAACAAGAAAACACGTTGACATTGTGAAACACCAATTGCAATGTGTAAAAGGAGATCTTCACGAATGCGAGATGAGAGTGAGTATCTGGAAGGAAGTAATAGCACTAACCTAAGAGAGACACACGAGAGAATGAAAATATTCATTAGAAAAATAGTTCACATTACGGTTGTTAGAGAAAATACAACACACATTCAACAAGATGAATACCAAGGCCACCAGAAAAGTTCAATTTCATCAGTACATATGAAAACAACATGTACTGTAAAAATCCCAAGAATATTCCTAAAACGTTTGTGATAAATGCATGAAAATGTGTTGGTTCATTCAATTTCAATTAGATGAAATATCCAAGTACAAAGTTACAATGATAAGGCACTAGTTCCAGTAGTGGAACATTAAGTCACTTCTTTCTTCTCCAAAGAATAGTTTTCTCTCCTATGCCAAGTAGAGAAGACAACACTAGCTCTCCAAAGCTTAAGACTCCAAATTCCTTTTGCTTGCATTATGAGGTTGCTTTTATAAAAATAGGAATGACATTTCATATCCCTGTGTCTCTTGAGTTACCCTCATGACCTTTGGACTTCTATTATGATCTTTGGACTTCTATGCAACTCTTGAACTTCTATATGACCTTTGGACTTCTCTATATGAATTTTGGACTTATCCTAAAGACATTTTGTCCATATATGACTATGTGACTTTTAATATTCCACATATGACTCTTGGACTTCCACACATTACATATTTTCCTTTTGTTGAGAATACATCATTACATTCCACATGATGATGTGGCATGACACTTGGACACACATTGACTATTATGATGACAATGGTACGAGTTATAGCTTGACAATGATGACATGGAATTCATGATGAGGTGGTAATGCCAAGTTGCCTTCCTTGCTACTTCATCCTGCATTCTTGATGGTAGATCTATTTTATGTTTTATCTTCATGAAATATCCACTTTGTTTCTTATCTTCACCCTCCAAAGGGTCTTGGATGAGCTTTGGAATCCTCTAATTCATCATGAAATATCTTTCTGTTTTAGTCTATGATCTACTTAATGCCCACATGATAACTCTCTTTTGTTCTTCTTCTCCACATATGTTTCTTAATGCTTTCTCCTTCCCATCTTCCTTGAGAATTACCTTTTCCTGCTAGGAAGGTACTCCTGCCAATGAAAATAATTCATGATAAAGTGAAATTGGTCTTAAAAACATATATTCTATCACTACTTAGCTCATGGAATGATCATATCATGATAGGCATCTGAGAGGGTTAAAATAAGGAGGCTTCATTAGGAGGGCGAAGTCAAACTCATCAGTGGATTGGGAATGCTCCACTGTTCATTTTTATTGTGCTAAAGATAGTGAAAGGTCAAGGCTCACAAGAGACCTTCAAGGTGTGCTTGTGCACTCAAGAAAGAGAGAGAGAGAACTCAAAGTCACAGGGCAGAGGTCCAAATCACGAAGGAGAATCGTTCGTTTTTTTAGGGTGCACTTATGTCCTCAAGCTAAAAAGGAGGGTGTAGGGGTGCACACAAAAGGAACAAGGGATTAGGATTTAGGCCTTCCCAATGCACTTGTGTGCTCAAGAGGAACTAGGAGGGTGCAAGGTGCACGGTCAAAGCATTAAGTTTACATGTTTTTCTTCGTAATGAACCATGTTCTCAAGAAGGGTGTAGTTCTTCGAGTTGAAGGAGTGTGCTCAAATGAAGGCTTTAGGATTCGTGACTACACTATGTTCTTTAAGGGAAGAGGGAAGGATGAAGGCTTTAGGCTTCATGATTGCACCATGTGTCCTAAGGGAAAATGGAAGGATGAAGGATTCATGCTTCATGATTGTGCCATGCACCCTAAGAGAAGAGGGAAGGATGAAGGGTTCAAGCTTCATGAATGCACCATGCGCTTTTAAAGAGATAGAGCATCATTGTTGTTGCAAAGTGCACTTCATTATTCTGAAGTGAACTTCCTTGTTTCAAATTGTGCTTCATTATTTTGAAGTGCAATATTGAAGGGAGAGAAGGTCCTTGTTCTTTTGAAGTGCGATTTTTTTCGACCAAGTGTTTGAAGTGTGCTCAGTCTTGGGAGGGTGCAGTTCTCTCCAATAGTGGCTACTTGTTCATCTTGAATGCACTTTTCACTGAGGGAGGCAGAAAAAGGCTTGGTCACTTATCCTAGAAAGAACTAATGCACTCTAAGAGGGAGGAGACCTTAGAAAATATAGCACACAAGTATGGGAGTAAAAGATACGTCAATGAGGCTCATGAATAAGCTATGCTCATCACCTAGAAATAGGGCTAATGACTTTACAACTTGCACTGACTAGGAGGGATACATGAAGATTACAATTGAAAGATGTGAATGACCTTAAAAGTGACACATGCCATAGTGAATATAACATGAAAGCACCACTTATTAAAGTGAAATCAAGTCAAAATGATAGCTACAAATTTGAAAGAAACACTTGTGGAAGCGAAAGTACGTAAAAGAAGAAATTTGAGAAAACTCACCAAAATAGAAGTACAAACACAACTAAGGTGGGGGAGATCATCAATGAAAGTGTGCACTAATTGTTGACAAGATTTGAACATTACATAGGCACTGTCTTGATGGATGGTGCTATGCTTGTTTAATCTTACATAAAGGAAGCACACTCATAAACTCATCTTGGACTAAGCATGTGGGAACAAGTGATTTTGAGAAGAAGACTTAAACATTTATCAATAAATTATTTGAACATGGATTAATTATAGGGTGATAGATCGTAAGATCCTTAGTAGGCTCCAAAATTCAAGTGTAGGAAAAATTTTGGAGGGTGTTGATCATAGTGTCAACAGGTGCGAATGAGGCCCCACCTGAAATATCATCCCATTGCAGAGATCCCGGGTGCATGAATGGTGAAAGAAGTAATGTGCCAGGATAAGTGGAGAAGGCTGACACCCTGATTTCCACGCAGGCCAATTGTAGACTGCCACACGGAAACTAGATGATGGTGCTAGTTCGAATCTTTGAAAGGAAATATCTTGCAGTCCAGAGGTTAGATTGAGGAAAAATTCATACCACTGGATTCATCTCGATGAGACAAACAAAATGATGATAACTATATCTAAGTTTAGTGGAGTTGGAAAAAAAAAATTATACGTCATTTTCATAATGACACCTTGAAGATTGGGTATGCATTGTGACCACCTCTTACTCTAGGTATTGCGTAAGGGGTGTTGTTACACATGGTATCAAATATCATGAGCCACTAAAACCATGTGCTCAAAACCATCATTATTATTAATATATAATAACTTTGACTCTTTCATCAATTCACCTTTACCATAAGAGAAAGCCTTTAAACTTGACTAGAGAAATCAACATGCTCTCCTCCTCTATGACTAGGTCTTCTCCAATATATGGCCATGAGTATCCATGCCTAACCAAGTCTTATATCGGTATACCATATACATGTAATCACAAATTTTCTCTAAAGTAATTTCTTTTCTTTCTATTAATGTTCTACACTTAGGCCACCATTCTCTCACGCCTACACACATGCTCACACTATGTGATCTCCTCATTAGATATTGGTTTTGTGGTTGCATGTCACCTTGTTGGAACTCTATTTTCTCTTAGGAAATATTAATTATTCAGGTCAAATCTTAATCAAGCCTCTCTATGTTAGCTTCAACCTCAACATATAAGTTCTGGCATTTTCAACCATGAACTCCTTCTACAGGCTATGAATGCACTTGAAAGCATCACCTCCTTCTATAGGATATCGATGCACTTGCAAACATCACCTCCTTCTACATAGCATGATCCTTGAGATCTAATACTACTTGTTAGAGATACAAACAATACAAGAGAAATAATAAAAAAAACCATACATAGCAATAATATACATAAACTATCCACACCATGATTTACCATGGAAAACCTTAATTGGGGAAAATCTAGTCTAATAATAGATCTATTATTATCTTATGGTTTAAACATAGTTATGTTGATGTTGTGATGAACACCCTCCAAAATTTTTCCTACACTTGAATTTTGGAGCCTACTTAGGATCTTGCGATCTTTCATCCCATAGTCACTTTGTGTTTGATTAATGTTTTGCAAAGTGTTTAAGTCTTCTTTCTCAAATAAGTGTCAAAGTCACTTTCTCACACATGCTCAATACTTCTTGAATTCACAAGTGCACTTTTCTTTTGCAAGCTTAGATATACATTTCGATATTCTTGAGAGTGGCTTGCACAGTCTCTAGAAATAGAGCTTCCTCAATTCTTAGTTACAGTGCTTGCATAGTAATTGTTGATAATAATTGTGCAGTCCATAAGCATAGTGCAATGTGTAGCCTATGCTGACAGTTAGTGTGCAACATCATTTGATAGTGCACCTTTGCACATCACTAGAGTTAGTTCTAACACACTCTCCACATTCGAAGATCCTATATATCATATGAATATTTTCTAGACATATTCCTACAGTGTAGTGCATTTCTAGTCACAGTCGACACTTGTGTCGCAACTTGTGCTCTAAGTGTCGCAATGTTACATTTCAATTTTCGAACTTAGAAATAAGTGTCAATTTGTTGTCATGTCAGGGTGTGATTGTTGATCATCTGTATCGTGCATTCCCTTTTCTTTTATTGATGTATTTCATGTGTGTGATCTATTATTGAGTCTTGTTTGGATGTCTCTTTCTTCTCATACTCCAATGGATCCCACACTTAGCCATCCTTGAGCTCTTCTTGCTCCTCCTACACTATGCAAGTTGGGTTGATGAGCATTGTCTATTCATGAGCCTCATTAATGAAATTTATTACTCCTAGAATTGGGCATTGAGTCTTTCTTAAGGTAAGATCTCCTGGTTGCACATTGAGAACCTTCAAAGCATAGTCACCTAACCCTTGTTTCTTGTACTGACTCACTACACTGAGCTTTGATCACTTTTTCCTTGCATAATGCATGGGCCACTTCTAGATGACAACAAGGACCTCGTCCATGTTGAATAATGTAACTATTTTTAGTCTTCATAATTTTATTTGAGTCATGATGTAATGTGTTTGCCAAAAGAAAGAAAAATAAGATCTATTTATAAAAGAAAAAATATTATTAAGCATAGGTTTCATGCTTTGTTTATTTGTTTCTAAGTCAAAGCCTCCATTGAAGGATTTTAAGGTTTATGTCTTGGGTCCTAGTCCTTGTCATGATTTAATAGACCCTTCTTTGGCTTTGTATATCAAGAAATAAAATTATTTTTATGTAAAATTAGTCAAATAACCCTCCTCTACCAAGTCGACCTCAAGTTCTAGAAGTCAGCCTCAAAAGGAGCCAGGAACTACTATATATTGGTAGCTAATCAAACTCATTTGGAGATCATATCAAGCAAGTTATTTGTAGTTGTAGGAGGAAAAAAAAAGTGAAATACGTAGAGAAGAAGGAGAAAACCCTAGCGAAGAAGACAAAGGCACTTATCAAGCAAAATAAAGCCAAAATGCTCTCTCCTCTGCCACATGTGCAAGTTTTTCGACTGTTATAGGAGGGCCAAAATTGCAGGTCTATAGTAGGGCCAAAATTCTGAAGTTGGAAGGGATGAAATCTAGGTTGTTACTGGATTGAAAAAATTTGACTAGGGTTGACTATTGAAGCTTGTCTATTGATCTTGGGAGTTTGACTTAGTGAATATAAGGAGGTTTTTTTTCTAGGTCTAAGATCTTGGTTTGTCTCAATTTGATTTCACTCTATTAGTGGAAGAGCTTGACTTGGTTTTCCCCTTCATAGGGGTTTTTCCCTGGATGAGTGCCTATATCTGGTGTTATTGATCTTCATGCTTTTGATTTGATGATTGTTTGATGAGAAGAAGATAAAACAAGAACATTAAGAAAGATAATAAGAATACAAGAATATCACAAGTAATTGTCAACATAAGAAAATATTTATCCTTTTCTAATCTTCTAACATGGTATCAAAGCTAAGGTGAAGGAAGAGAAGGAAAAAATCAACTTGAATATCTATTA
This sequence comes from Pinus taeda, assembly GCA_000404065.3. NCBI lineage: Eukaryota > Viridiplantae > Streptophyta > Pinopsida > Pinales > Pinaceae > Pinus > Pinus taeda. The sequence continues at coordinate 23,895 of APFE030363778.1, read as the reverse complement.
ACGGAAGGGTCAAGAAAAGGTTTTAAGGAATACCATAAGGAGAGGGACAATATAAGAGTATTGAAGAGGAAGTCCTTGTTAACTCTCTAATTTTGGTCTTTTTCCACATACATTTTCCATCTATCCATCATCCTTTTCTATCATATCATGGTCATTTTCCCACATTTTTTCCTCTCATTTCACTTTAAGGTAAAAATAGTTATGTCTTTTAAATTTTATATTTTTTAGTAAAAAGTTGGTATTAAAAATCATTTTGACTAGAACATAATTTCCCATAATGGCTCCTTTGAAGTCTTATTTGCGGGACATTTGAGTGAAATATGAAGCTATATTTGAGAAGATTGGGAACCAAGGACTGAAAGACTCCTATTAGCATAGTCCAAATGAGTCGGAACAGGCTTGGTCAATGCTAGTCAAGCTTGACCAGTTACCCAAAAATCCCTAACTAAAAGGGGCAGTTTTGTGGTTTAGTGGGATTTTACCATATTTTGTGCAACCAAAAGGATGAGTTTGACTTGACTAGATGGATTAGGACTCTTATAGGTTGTTGTAGCTATTTTAGGTCATTTTGTTGTATTTTTGGCTTATTTAAGCACAACATTCAACACTTATGAACATGTATTATGACTATTGAGACTACTTTACTTCTGAATATAATTTGAAGAGCTTGTTTTCCATTTTCTTGTTGTTATTGCTATGGAATGTGATTTCTGATCTACAGTAGCTGAAATTTTCAAGTGTACCAAGCAAGGGTGGAGGGCCTCTATTATGAGCTAAGTATAATGCAGTGTAATTTTATGCATAATTGTGAATATTTTAGATATTTGTTTTGTTTGTATCTTGTGAATATTTTCTGAATAGATTCATTATATCCCATATTCATTTATGTTTTTGGATGATTTAATTTCAGTACTTAGTTTAAGTAACGAAGGACAACCAAGGCATCTAAGTTAGATCCTCTTCCTTCTAGATTAAGAACTGAATTGTATATTGTGTTTATGCATTTGATATTTTATTGCTTTGGTTTTTCTTATATGTTTTATGGTGAACTGATCTTGTTGGAATAAGAATGATGAGGGAGAAAAAACAAGACATCTAAGTTAGAGCCTCTTCGTCATTTCCTATGCTCCACAAAGACTCATTCACTCTTTCTTCTAGATTAAATTTTCATAGTTTCTTTTCATGTAATTTATATTTGTAATATGCATTTTCATTAATTTATTTGAACAACTACTTCCTAAACTAGTTAATCTAAGCTTCCATAAAATTTGGTTTGCTTATAAGTCTACCAACCTGGACAGATAAGAAAATACATGTTTTAATTTACCTAGTAAATTGAACCAATAGTCCTATTATTTATATCAAGTAGGGGAGATATTGTAAAATCTATGGCATCTTCAAAGAAGACAAAAAACAAACTAGAAGGAGCCTCCAACTATATAGCATGGAAGAAGAGGATAGATGTCATCCTTGCAAAGCATGAAGTATTAGATTTTGTACTAGGAAAAGTCAAGGAATGTAACACCCTCCTCCCACATCTACCCAAGTAATCATGCCAACTAGGTAAAAATGTGACGAGAGGCTACTATGATTGGATTTGACCTCCTATGTGACCTTAAGGAAGTGGAATCGATGGAACAAATCAACCAACCTACCCACATCAATAATAGAACCCTTAAGAGACATGTCATCCACTCAAGCATCCTATCCCTGGGTCCTACTGATGTTATGGACATCTTAGGCATGATTCTCTCTCATGCTATAGGAAAGAGACAATCCAAAAACCAAAAGGCACTCTCATAGGATTTCCTTCTAATTAACATATACTAAATTTGTTAGTGTTATGCTAGCGACCCTGGGATTTGAGCCACTTTTTCAGGCCCAGAGCCAAGGTCACTTCTCAGAATGGGATGATAACTAGGAGTAGTAAAAGAACAAGGAAACAATGATGAAAAATAAATAAGTTGAAAAATACCTCAATCAAACCCCTACTAGCCATGCCAAGAATTTTTTCAAACATATCATCAACGTGTAACCTACAGGTGTAAACAAAAGAATTAAGTGTAGGGATCTCATACTTATCTAAGAATCTATATGAATCGTTGTTCCCTCATTTCATTTTTTGCATTATCATATATTTTGCCATAGATACATTATCCATTCATTTAAAAGTAAAAATATGCTAAGATCCATACATAGTTGTTGTCATAAAACATACATATAACCAACATAATAGGGATAGAAATATCATAAGCATATCAACCATAAAATCCACATATACATCAATACATTTACACATGAAAATTAAGGGAATGAATTTCTCATTAATAAATACAATAAACCAATCGAAGATGGGACTACCACATTCCACCTCACCCTCATCAATAGAAACCAGGCTTTATTGTAATCCATCCCAAATCACTAGACCAACATAGTGATCACATCATAACAGGATTTACCATGATCTCCGCCTGATCACTAAGCTAAACAAGCATGGATGCCACTGGATTTCTCCACCTACACTGTGAGGAATTTTCCTTTATCCTAGTCTCTCATGCTTTACCACAATCCAAACCCAGATCACTAGGCCCTAAAGCAAGACCCACCCTCTAGGATTTACCACGTATCCCAAACCAGGGATTACTAGGCTCACAGAGAGAAAACCACCTCTTGGATTTACCTTATATCCTGCCCTTCACAGGCAAGGATTCCTAGGCCCACCACAACAACATAATCCTAAATTTACTGCAACCCATAGTCTCGCTCAAGGGTCACTAGGCCTATGGATTTATCGTGATCCATAGTCTGGTTTAGGGACCACTAGGCCATGTGCTCTATCATTCAGGGATCCACCCCACTCAACTTCAAATCCATCTCACAATCCAGCTCAACCAAAACATGAGAACCCCATCACACCATGACTATCTAGAAATTGAAAGGCTAGGTTGAAAAATACTGTTACACCTAGAAAAACTCATGCCATGATAGAAAGTACCACATGAAATTCCATGCATGCCAATCTACTAAGGAAAATACACATGTAAATCGATACCTGCAATGAATATAGTTATAGTTGGTTGATCCTACCTTTCCCTACTTGATCTTTTCTTCCTCTTGCCTTCTTTACCTTTCTTGCTCCAATGCTAAAGTGCTCCAAGAAACTCTAAGTGTCCAAGAGTGAGAGAGGAAGAGAGAGAATAATGAGAGAACTCGAAAAATCAACTAACAAAAGGTTACCAGCTGATACTCATAAGCCTTTTTATGAATGAGGCATCTATTTTCTTCATTTTCCTCCTCACATACAACTTGTGACCTTTCACCTCCTTTTTCTCCTAATTTCCATTATTTTCATAAATAAATGTGCCAAAAATGCCATTTTTCCTTTCCAAAGCCTTAGCCATTTCCTTTTCCAATTTCCTTAGTCATAAACAACCAAATGAACTCCCCCTAGAATGTCTTGCCCAACATTCAACTTGGAATAAGTGTCCCATCAATCGTGGTTATTATTTTTGGCTCTATTTACTTTTATTATATGGAATTTTCACCAGGGTTGTTACAAAACCCTCCCCCTTGGGGAACACCATCCTTGGTGTTAAACCACATTAATGCCTCAACAAAACCAATGAAAATCAAACATACTTCCCATGGAGCTTTATAACACAGCTCAATGTAGTATTTACAGTGATCACCTCGCTGAAAAGAAAAATAACATAACAACATAATAACATGACATCATAATGACATGACACTCATGCTGCTTATTGGAGATTTATAGCTTAGCTCATGGTGGTACTTACATCCCTATACATATGTACATATAGAAAAAACATCAAAACATATACCATAACATAAACAAAGGCATATACCAACATTACACCAAAAACAACAAGCCAAAACTGCTTTGCCTCAACCAACAAACAAGGAAGGATACATAGCCCACGTATGATCTGCCATCTCCCATGTAGCTTCATCGGGCCCAAAGTGCTTCCGTTGCACTTCAACTTGCTCGATTTCTTAGTTCCGGAGCATGAGAACCTTTTTTTGAATATACAATGAGGCTTTGGCTGGAATTCTCCATCTAGTTCCACCTGCAATATAGATAAGTCAATCACATGATCAACATCTTTAACATACATCTTAAGAAATGATACATGGAAAACATCATGGACTTTCATTGTTGGAGGCAGTGCAAGTTGATAGGCTACTGGCCGAATCCTCTCGATGATACTAAAGGGTCCACAAACCGTGGTGCCAACTTGGTACATGATCCAATATGCAAGGAGCTTTTCTTCGGTTTGATGCACAAGTACGCATGTTCAACAACTTGTTCTGATCTGCATAGATTTTCTGCCTATCTTGTGCTACATTTCGATTCTTCTTTATAGCCTACATTTCTTATTCCATGTCTGCTAACATCTCTGGTCCAATCAACGCCCTATTAACTGGATCACTCCAAATGATGGTAGTATTATAACTTTGCCCATACAATGCCTCAAAAGGACTCATCCTCAATGCCTCCTGATAATTGTTGTTGTATGCGAACTCTATCAAAGGAAGATACTCTTCCCATTTCCTCTGTTGATGCGTCAAATAGATGCTCAACATGTCCTCCAATATCCTGTTGACCCTCTCTGTCTGTCCATTTGTCTGCGGATGATAAGTTGTATTGAAGGCCAACTCTGTGCCCAAACCTGTAAATAATTCCTTCCAGAACTTGGAAGTGAACTTCTCATCCCTGTCTGACACAGTATTCTTTGGAACACCATGCAACCTAACCACATCTCTGATGAATACCCATGCCACATTGCTAGTTGAGAATGTATACCTCACTAGAATGAAGTGTGAAATCTTTGTCAACTTGTCCACAACAACCATGATGGAATCATGTTGTCTCACTATATTCGACAACCCTGTAATGAGTTCCATGGAAATTGCCTCCCATTTCCACTCTTGAATCATGATTAGCTTTAGCAATACAATTGGATGTTTACACTCTACCTTCACACACTAAAAATCAAAGCATCTAGCCACAACCTCTGCTACATCCCTCTTCAGATTCGACCAATGATAATATCTCTTCATTGTTGTCAATGTCTTATGATAACCTAGGTGACTTGAGTATGGTTTTGCATGAAACTCTCTCAATATCACCTTCTTGAGCTCACTGTTATCTGACACATATATTTTATCTCTAAACCTGGCCAACCTATCTGCTATAAGGAAATAATCCATACCCTGTGCACTTACACCCATACCAATTCCCGTACCTATTCTACCACCTATACCTGTACCTTTACTGCCACCTATACCTTTACCAATACCTTGCTTCAACCTATGTACAATATCCATATACCTAACATCCTACTGACCTACCTGCAAGATCCTATCATGTAGATCTTTCCCATGGGATCTCATAATTTCCAAGTGATATACACGTATCCACATGATGAGAGCATCAACCACCCTGTTCTCTTTACCTTTGATGTACCTCATCTCTAAATCAAACTCATTGATCATGGCCAACCATCTAGCATGTTTGGAATTCAGATTCGTTTGGTCAAACAAATATCTCAACCCAATATGATCACTCATCAATACAAACCTCTTGCTAAGAAGATAGTTTCTCCACATCTTAAATGCATGTATGATCACATTCACATAAACTTAGAGTAGTCACATAAACCTAGAGCAGTCACAGAAACAAGAACCCGACAGCTACAAAATCAATCAATTTCAGAGTATCTCATCAAGTGGAAGAACTTACCCGCTGAAGATTCCACATGGGAGGACAATAATTTTATACAGAAGCATCAAGAACTACTCAAGCATTGAGGACAACAACTACTTTTTAAGGAGAGGGGCATGTTAGGCCCCTATACTACTAGTGTGTAACCCCTTAATGTTATTAGTAAAACCCCCTTATTATATTGTTGTAACCATATTGGTTATTATGTGCCCCATAGAAGCCCACTATTGTTATTATTGTGCCCTTAGCTTATTATTGTTATGTCAACTTTGATTATATTATGACCCTTAGACTCCTATATATAGAAAGGAGGTCTTGTCATTTGTATCATCTAAGAATTGTTCATTTGTGTAATGTAAAGGAGGTTGCCCCCTTGAAGAGGCTTATTTCTAAGGCATTGATCTATCTTTTCTATCTTTTTGTGAGTTGGTTTCATAACAACCTTGCTTCAACCTATGCATAATCTCAATATACCTAACATCTTGCTGACCTGCGTGCAAGATCCTATCATGTAGATCTTTCCCATGGCATCTCATAGTTTTCAAGTGATAAACATGTATCCGAATGATGAGAGCATCTGCCACCTTGTTCTCTTTACCTTTGATGTACTTGATATCTAAATCAAACTCATTGATCGTGGCCAACCATATAGCCTATTTGGCATTCAGATTTGGTTGGTCAAACAAATATCTCAACCCAATATGATCACTCATCAGTACAAACCTCCTACCAAGAAGATAGTTTCTCCACATCTTCAATGCATGTATGATCGTTGTTGACTCAAGATCATGCATCGGGTATTTCTTCTCATGCTCATTTAATTCCCGTGACTCATATCATACCACGTGTCCATCTTGCATAAGGACTCCACCAAGTCCTCTCTTTCAAGCATCTGTGCATACTAGAAACTCCTTGTCCAGATCTGCAATATGTAGCACTACTGCATGTGTCAACAACTACTTAAGCTACTCAAAGCTATCCTCACACACCTCTTTCCATTTGAACTTCTTACCATTCCTTTGCAATTATTCGATAGGATAATGAATCTGCGAGAAGTTCCCAATGAACCTCCTATAATAGCCTGCCATACCCATGAAAGATCTCACCTCATCCACACTCTTAGGAGCTACCCACTCCATGATGCCCCTTATATTTTATGGATCTATTTCGATTCCATCCTTGGAGACAACATGTCCCAAGTAGTGTACCTCAGTCTGAAAGAGACTACACTTGTTGAGCTTAGTATACAACTAATGCTCCCTCAACAACCTCAATAGTGCTGCCAAATACTCGACATGCTCTTCCTCATTTTTAGAATATACTAGTATATCATCAATGAAAGCAATAAAAAACTTATCCAAATATGGAAAAAATATACTATTTATCAAACACATAAATGTAGTTGGAGAATTAGTTAAGCCAAATGGAACTACAACAAATTCATAATTCCCATACATGGTCCTGAAAGTGGTCTTGTAAATGTCCTCCTCTTTGATGCGTACCTCATGATATCCTGATCTCAATTCGATCTTAGAGAACATTGTTGCTCCCTTCAACTGATCGAGCAAGTCATCAATCCTCGATAATGGGTACCTGTTCCTGATGGTCACTTTGTTCAATTGCTTGTAATCAATGCATAATATGATAGTTCCATCCTTATGCTTCACAAACAGGACCGGTGTGCCCCAAGATGATACATTTGGCCTAATAGATCACTTGTCCAACATTTCCTTCAACTGTAGTTTTAACTCAACCAACTCAGGTGTGCTCATCCTGTAAGGTGATTTTGATGCTGGAGCTACCCCTGATATTAACTCAATAGAAAATTCTACCTCCCTGTGACTCGTGAGGTGGAAACTATGTAATGTCCTCATAAAATACATCCTTAAACTGCTATAAAACTGGGTACCTGCTCAACACATCTGCATCCTCAACCTCCTTACCCTTATCACTAGAAATGTGCACTTTAAATAACATACACCATTCCCTATCCCTATGCTTTTCTTGCATAGTTTTCGCCATCCTAAATATTATAGCTTTCTTCTTACACTCCAAGACTCTTGGTTCTCCATTGTAATCAACACACTCAATGGATTTGTCATAACAATCTACCTTGGTTCTATGAAGATACAACCAATCCATGCCCAACAACATACGTTATGATCTAAATGGTGATACATTCAAATGTGTTGCAGTAGGAATACCATTTAAATCAAATTCACAAGATCTTACCTAATGATGAACTTGCTTCTTTATAACTATAGCCAACTGCAATAACCGATACTCTACATGCAACTCTTTACCCAAACCATACTTATCCACCAAGTCAGGACTAACATAGCTATAATTAGATCTAGGGTCAATCAAAATAGAAATAACTTTATCACAAAGCTTACAATCCATCTCAATGATATATGCTTGGTGTTCTACCTATCTATTGTCTACTGATGCATATATACAAGGAATGCTCTGCCCTACATCCCCAATAGTTTGCGCCTCCTATGAAATGTGTATTTGAGGCCTACCACCCTTATTCTATGGAAAATCTCTCTTAAGGTGTTCCTTGCCACATGTCCAACACTCCAACCGAATAGTACCAACACCTCTATGTTGCTACTGCAACTCATGTCCCTGTTTAGTTGCATTAAACCTCTTTTGTGGTGCCACATTTTCTTTCTCATCTGCATGCTAAGCCCTTGTCCTCTTAGGCTACCATTTACCTTTACCTTTGTCTTTTCCCTTCCATCCTTGCTAAGATTCATTCTTGTGCTTTCATTGTTCATAGAAATGCTTCATTTTCCTAATAACTTCCTCAAGTGGATGAGGCCCATCATACTCAATCCAATCTATAAATGCTAATGGAAAACCATTGAAAAATCATTGAACTTTAGCCTTATCATCTATAAGATAGGGTACATACCTCAATAGCTCCAAAAACTTGGCCGTGTACTCTTCATCTATCATTAATTCCATATTTAGCTCATAGAATTCCTTGGCCTTACTTTAGTAGTACCTTTCTGACAAGCATTTTTTCCTGAAAATCATTTTAAACTCCCTCCAACTCAAGTCATATGTCTTGATGTCTCTAACCCACTTAACATCTTCCCACCAAATGTCTGCTTTACCTTTCAACCTGAAGATCACTACTCTAGCCTTCATGTTATCTTTGCACTCATGCAGCTCAAAGAATTTGTTCATCCTAAGTATCCAAGCCTTTGCATCTTCTGGCTTATTTACATGTCCATCAAAAGTAGGTGGCTTCGCTTACTTCAACCCATCTGGAAAGCATCCCCTATAATTACTCTTGTAAGGATGATAGCAATGCTGACCATGATGTCTATCAAAATCAAAACTAGAATAGTACCTATGCTAGTCACCCCTTCTATCCGGAGTGTCCAACAACCTTCCATCTCTCATCATATCAGAACTATATGACCTATGTCTATGAAGTGACCTACTTCCATATGCCCCATTAGTTCTATCCTCATGTCCATGGCTTATCCAAATCGACCCTTGTCATTTCAAGTCAGACAAATTCTGAAGAAGTATAGCATTAACCTCTGCTTTTTTCTCGTGTGCCTCTATGATCTAATTATTATCTTCCTTACAACTCCTTATCTCTTCCTTAAATATTCTCAATGTGTCTGCCAAATTAGAAGAGTGCCCCACACCATGCTACTCATACGATTCATAGGGATATTTGATGTAGTCCACCACCTTGTTTTCCATTAGTATATTTCTTACAATGCATAATATGTCATATAAACCAAATCACAATAAATCAACGTACCTTAGCATAATTTGGGGAGGATACCTTGTCTTCAAGATCATCAAATCAATCTGATACATGTATATCATAATCATAACAACATATAGACATAGAACAAGTACATGCATGAATGCATAAACATCATTCTAGCTAGGGTCCAGTCATCAATGCATGCTATGACCTCATGCATGACAACAACCATTACTCCATTGTACACAATGCCACATGCAACCATCAAAATGTATAAGAAATCCCAAATCAACTACACATACACATAGACACATGTAGTTAAGCATAAGCAATCAATTCTTGTAATCAACCTACAAGAATGTAGCCTAACATAGAAGGATGTAAGTAGGCAACATAAAGTCAACATGTAAGTGACATGCAACAATATGTAACCAGTCATATAATCATGGCGATGCATTCCAGAAAATCAACATCAAGTTAATGAAACAAGAACATGTAATGCAAGTGTAAGAGACACACATGCAACTGACATGCATGCATGACCAACACACAACACCCATTGAGTCTAAGGGGTGAACCATGCTCTTATACCACTTTGTAACACCCTCCTCCCACATCTACCGAAGTAACCATGATATCAGAGTAAACATGCGATGAGAGGTTACTATGTTTGGATTTGACCTCCTATGTTACCTAAAGGAAGTGGAATCGATGGAACACATCAACCAACCTATCCATATCAGCAACAAAACCCTCAGGAGACATGTCAACCACTCACACATCTTGTCCCTAGGTCCCACTGATTTTCTAGACATCGTAGGCCTTAGTCGCATTCATGGTATAGGCAATAGAGCATCCAGAAACCCAAAGTCACTCTCAGAGGCTTGACTGCCAATGACGAGAGACTAAATTTGTCAGTTCTATGCCAGCGACCTCGAGATTTGAGCCACGTTTTCAGGCCCAACGCTTAGGTCACTACCTAGAATGGAATGATAACTCAGGAACAATAAAAGAACATGGAAAATTCAAAATAAATAAGTTGAACAAGACTGTAATCAGACCCCTACTAGCGATGCCAAGAATTTTGTCAAACGTATCATCAACATGTAACTATAGGTGTAAACAAGAAAATTAAGTGTAGGGATCTCATACGTATCTGAGAATCACTATGAACCATTGTTCCCTCATGTCATTTGCTACATTATCATCTATTAGGACAGATACATTATCCATTCATTTACAAGTAAAAACATGATGGGAACCATACATATCTGTTGTCACAAAACATACATATAACCAACATAATAGGGACAGAAATATCATAAACATATCATCCATAAAATCCACATATACATCATTACATTTACACATGAAAATTAAGGGAAATAATTTCTCATTAATGAATGCAATAAACCAACTAGAGATGGGACTATCATGTTCCACCCGACCATAAAATGGTTGAGCCAAATCTCTCTTCATCCATTGACCCATGTGCCATATTCCAACCATGAATGTGGGACTCAAACCAAAAGAACCAACCAGGGAATACCGAGGCTAGACCACCTCACCCTCATCAATAGAAACTAGGCTTTACTGTAATCCATCCTAGATTGCTAGGCCAACACAATGAACACATTATAATAGGATTTATGGTGATCTCCAACCGATTTCTCCAGCTACATAGTGAGGAATTTTCATGTCTCCTAGTCTCTCAAGTTTTACCGCAATCCAAACTGGAGTCGCCCTAAACCAAGACCCACTCTCCAGGCTTTACAGTATAGCCTAAACCCAACACTACTAGGCCCAATGGAGATCAAACCACCTCTTAGACTTACCATATATCTGTCCATTCACTGACAAGTATTCCTATGCCCACTGATGCAACACAATATTGGCTTTATCGCAACCCACATTTTGGCTCAGAGGTCACTAGGCCAGTGGCTTTACTGTAATCCATAGTTTGGTTCAAGGACCACTAGGCCATATGCTCTATCATTCGAAGATCCACCCCACTCAGCTTCGAATCCATCTAACAATCCAACTCAACCAAAACATGAGAATCCCATCACACCATGGCTACCCGGAAATGGCAAGGCTAGGCTGAAAAGCACTGTTACACTTGGAAAATCCCATTCCATGATAGAAAATAACCACATGCAATGCCATGAATGCCAATATATCAAGGAAAATACACATGAAAATCGATACCTATTGTAACTACTTGATCCTACCTTTCCTTGCACTGTTACACTTGGAAAATCCCATTCCATGATAGAAAATAACCACATGCAATGCCATGAATGCCATATATCAAGGAAAATACACATGAAAATCGATACCTATTGTAGCTACTTGAAAATACACAAGAAAATAACCACATGCAATGAATCCTATTGTAGCTACTTGATCCTACCTTTCCTTGCTTGATATTTTCTTCCTCTTTCCTTCTTTTCCTTTCTTTCTTCAATGCCAAAGTGCTCCAAGAAACTCTAAGTGTCCAAGAGTGAGAGAGACAGAGATAGATCAGAATAATGAGAGAGCTCCAAAACTCAACTAAAAAAAGTTTACCAACTAATCCTTATAAGCCTTTTTATGAACGAGGCCTCTATTTTCTTCATTTTCCATTATTTTCCTTCATTTTCCTCCTCACATGCAACCCGTGACCTTTCACCTCCTTTTTCTCCTAATTTCCATTATTTTCATAAATAAAGGTGCCAAGAATTCCATTTTTCCTTTCCAAATCCTTATCCATTGCCTTTGCCAATTTCTTTAGCCATAAACAACCAAATTAACACCCACTAGGATGTATTTCCCAACATTCATCTTGCAAAAAGTGTCCCATCAACCGTGGTTATTATTTTTGCCTTTATTTACTTTTATTACATGGAATTTTCACCAAGGGCTGTTACAAGGAACCCTTAGATGATGCAGGAAAGGAAAAGTGCAAGGAAACAAAAATCTTGGCCATGAATCTAATTGTAGATGGAGTAAAGGATAACTTAATTCCCTACATATCCAATATAGATACTACAAAAGGGATGTATGATGCCCTCTCCAAACTATTTACCATCAAGAACATTGGACAAGTAGCTAGCCTCAAGAATGAACTATGAACAATAAAAATGACAAAACATGACATTGAGTCTTCTTATTTTGTAAGGATATTTCGAATAAGAGATGAGATCCAAGCCATTGATGAAGTTATACCAAATAAAGAGCTTCTTATTGTTTCACTACTAGGTCTACCAAAATCATGGAGTGCCTTTGTGTTAGGTATTAGTAGTTGGTATGGAACACCGTCATTTGAAGAAATGGGGAACGCATGTAGTCAAGAATAATTTCGCTTCTCATCAACAAAAAATAAGAAGGAAGATGAAGAGAACAACACATCAAATGTATATTCTACTCACTACAAGAAAAAATGAGGACACAAGATGTTTAAAGGACAAAAGAAGAATATTGACCTATCCAAATAGAGTGTTTTCTTTTTCATAAGATGGGACACTACAAGAATAAATGTCTTGAAAATCCTAAAAGTAAGAAGAGAGAAAGAGAAGCTCCACTTAAGAAGAACAAGGCTGAAGAATCCAAAGTTAAAGACTTATATTATTGAGTCTTTTAGGGATATTATCCCTTTCAAATCCTTCCACTTATAACATACTATTGTTTTAAGTTTTCTTTTATGTTTTGATTTCTAGAATTTATAAACCTAATGTGCCTTGTTAAAAAATTTTGAGTTTTTTTTATAAAGTATAGACATCTCTCGTAAAGATTAAATTGATGAAAGATTATGAATGAGCCTCCACCATTTTACAAAAGACAAGTATTATGTTCTTTATTTTCTCTTTTACAATTGATTTCCTCTATACATCTAACTCTGTTTGTATTTCATACATATAATTCTTTATTTGTATTTTCCTTGATAGGAAAGCTTGCAGAAATACATAAGGACTATGACTAGATTAATAGGGAGACATCAAAAGAAAAGTCTTAAATAATCTTACTACAAAAAAAAATTGACAATGTTTGTTAAAGAACAATTCAAGGTATGTTTTAGGTTACAAGATTTTTTGTAGATCTTATGCATATAAGAAGCTATGATCATTCTTCATTCTTCATTTTTCTTTGTATTACTAACTCTTTCATATCTAACGTTTGCTACAAAATCACTAAGATTCTATATTGTTTTGGTAGCTAATCTATATATTGAATCCACCCTTATCATTCTATCTACCTTTTTTCCATTTCTGGTAAAATCCTAATCTTTAGGGTTCACTATGAAAACCCTAGCCTTTTAGGATTTGTTGTTGATGCCTGGGTTATATGATAAAACCCTAAATTTGAGGGTTTGGTAAATTAGATTTCATGGAAAACATTGTAATGGTTAATGTAAGATGCTAAGAATGAAACCCTAGGTTTATGTTTTAGTTTCCTAAAACCCTTGCTTGGTCAAGTTATTGTATATCTAACATTAAAGTTTATGTACCTAGGGTTTACGATAAAACCCTATTAAAAATTGAAATTAGATTCTAGGGTATGATAATGAAAACCCTAGAAGTATAATTCTTTTTCTATAATTAGAATGATAACTTGATTATTAATATCTATGATTTAGTTTTGATAATAAAACCTATGGTTTACAACGAAGCCCTAGTAGAGTTTGATATGAAATACTAGGGCATGATAATGAGAGCCTAATTATAAAATGCTTTAATTATGATTGGAATGTGAACTTGATATAATTAACAACATATAAGGCTTTAGTCTTAAAAATGGAATCCAGGTTTTGTGACAAAAAAACCCTAACATAGATGGATGTGAAAGTCTAGGTTATGAAATATGTAACTCTTGTTGATTATGGACCTAACTAGGTTTAGGTTTTGGATATCTAAATCTTGATTGTTTTGATTGTAGTAACATGATAACCCTATTTGATAAATATAACTTCATTCTACTGTATATTTGTACTTGGTTGTACTTTTTGTTGAATATTTTCAAGTACATGATCTTCAAAATGTTGAAGATGTTCACCTACCTCATAATTAAAGATGACTTGAAAATAATGATGAGCATGATGGAAAGAGGGAGCTATAAGAATGATGATGACATTAAAGATTACTAACTTATTAGGGGAACTTTGAGGTCTAAAATGGGCCTCCTAAGGAAATTATAAAATAGTAGTGGAAATAATAAAATAAGATTATATTACATCATCAAATTTTAGAGGGAAAAAAGAAAAAGATATTTTTTCAACTCGTATTTTCAACTTGTCTCCCCGTGGGTTTACTCAAATTTTGAGGGTAAACACTCATTGGATGCAAAATTTGATTCCTCATTCAAGGAATACCCATTTTGCATACTTTTGATGGACCCTATTATAGGAAAAAGGAGAAATACATGAAAAACGTGATTGCAATCATGTTTTTCCAAGTATTTCTTATTTTTTGTATAGCATGGTCCATCGAAAGTATGCAACATGGTTACTCCTTGGATGAGGAATTAAATTTTACATCCAATGAATACTCCTTGAAATTTGAGTAAAACCTTAGGGAGATATGTTGAAAATACGAGTTGAAAAAGTAGTTTTATTATTTTATTATTTTTAATATTTTTACTTTTTTACTCCAAAAATGGTGAATCATCCCCCATGGTTGACATCATCATCTTGAATCCTATTGGTTCTTATAAAGTTTATTTTGGTTGTACATTTTTCTTAGGAGACCCATTTTAGACCTCAAAATTCCCCTAATGATGATCTTGTTGCCATAGAAAGAATAATGTTCCTAAAGGAATGAATATTTGAAAGGTTGAAATTTCTCTGATGATATAATGAAAAAGCCCGTGTGACTAGAAGAAAGAGGTTTTTATTATAAAGAAGAAGCTTGGATAAAGAAACCGAACATTTCTCCCAGTTAATATAAGGAAATGTTACAATAGAATGAAATCGAAGAATAACTAAAGAAATAAGGATGGTTGATTGATGAACTTATAAATAAAATTTAGATATTATAGAAGAAGTGTTGAGGCTGAGTTTGGCATTGCTGGAAAAATTGAAGAAGGAAACTTCCGACGATATGTGTTTGATGATGATGACCTTAGCAACGTCAAAATATTTTATGACCCTAAATGTTTGTGCTAACTTATATATATTTGAAAGTTTATTACTAATTGGGGTTGTGATTATACATGAAGATCTGTCCATAAGAAGGTTGAACATCTTAGAAGCATGCTTGAATATGTGGATATATCTTATTTAGTTTATAGGGAGAGATGAAGCATCTTGGAGCAGCAAGGTTCTTGGGAGGTGTTGACAATACTGGATACCACCAATATATAGGGGGTCTCCCCGATGTGAAGTCTCAATTACACCTCACACCTTGGAGTAGGATACCCATATGTAGTATAGAGTCGACCACCATAATTGTAAGGTTTGACTTAGTTTCAATGAATAACATAAGAGATTATATACATAACCCTTGAACAAGAAAGTAATATGACATTGTGAAACATCGATTGTAATGTATAAAAGGATAATTTCACAAGGGGGGAGACAAAAGTGAGCCTCTAGAAGGAAGTAATAGTAATAACCTAAGAGAGATACATGAGCAAAGAAAGATTCATTAGCTATATATAGAAATAGTTCATGTACACATGATTATCATTAAACCCCATACAACACACATTCAACAAGATAAGTACCAATGCCACCAAAATAACTCTCTTTCCTTAGTACATATGAATGAAACATATATAGAAAACATCTAAAGAATAGTCTTAATACATTCACAATACATGCATGAAAATGTGTTGGCTCATCGAGCTTCGATTACAGGGTGAAAGATCCAAGTACGCAGTTACAATGGTGAGGCACTAGTTCCAATAGTGGAACATTAAGTCACTTCTACCTTCTCCAAAGAATAGTTTTCTCTCCTATGTCAGGTAGAGAAGCCAAGACTAGCTCTCCAAAGCTTAAGCCTCCAAAATCCTTTTTCTTGAGTTATGACTCATGAGGTTGCTTTTTTTTCCCAGGAAAAAATCATAATTTTATTAGTGAAAACAAAGTTACATGTTGCATTAGCTAAGAAACATAGCATCATCAAGTCCATCACTGATGATAATAAGAAACATACACAAATCAAACTAATATACATTAGTGGAGAAAAGTTAGGATTTTCTCCATTTATGTTTCTCGACCTTGCACCATTCCCCTTGAGACAACGAATAAATGACAAGAGCAAGCAGATTTCCAATTTCAGGTCTTGCAATGTTCTTTTCTGAATCTGAATTGTCTGATGAATGTATACTCTTGTACCCACTAGTATCCATTTCTTTTTCTATGTTCATTAATAGTACCAGATTGTTTTGTGGTTCATTATGATCTTGAGAGTTTTTCCCCCTGAGTTTTGGGTACCTGTGTTGACTGGTTGTTCCCAATGTGTGTGGGTTCCTCCTCTGCTTTATCCTCCTCCTCCCTAGGTTTGGGTGGAGGGAAATTCCAACCTTTGGGTTATTTCCCACTCTTCTTTCTTCTTCCGGTGTCTTTCTTGGCTTCAGGAAAAAATATTTTGAAGGTTCCATGTTTTCCTACAAATTATACATCAGAAAGTTGTGTCCAATTCAGTTGTTTGTGGATTAGTTGTATGTGATTTGGTAAACTTTTGCTGAGATCTGTTAGCACCTAAATCCGCCTCAAGCTGAAGGAAGGCAAAATTCAGGGTAACCACAAACCACGCTCAGTCTGGTAGCTAGCCCTACCAGAACAGGAGAAGGCTCTCTCCGAGTCACACTCAATGAATAGATGAACGAAAAGCACTGAGATGACTTTAAAACGAACTATTTATCTTAGGCTAGTAAGTGGAAATGATAATAAGGAGTGAATTTTATGAATGACTATGTTTTTGGGATGTTATGGGACCACTGGACCTCAATGAACAGAGAACTTAACATGAAGGCACAGATTATTTCGTGAGGCAAGGTAGGTTGAAAGCATAGAAATTTAGTTTTAAAATATGGCAGAATGGAAAGATTGATTAAGAAGGTGAAAAGGGCATGGGTGAAATGAATCCTTTCCGACAGAAGAATGAAAACTGTACATGAAATTTTCCCACAGGTAGAGCAATAGAATTGAATTCTACCTGATCTCACTCGAAAAATTTCACCAGAAATGAATACAAAATGAAACTATGGAACATAACAATGAAATGGAGAGATTGATTAAGAAGGTGAAAAGGGCATGGACAACATGAATCCTTTTCAACAGAAGAATGAAACACTGCACATGAAATTTTCCCACAGGTAGAGCAATAGAATTGAATTCTACCTGATCTCACTCGAAAAATTTCACCAGAAATGAATATGAAATGAACGATGAAACATAACAAGATACATATGAAACATAAGAGGCACATTTTCTACACTCACAACCACATGAATCTCATGAATCAGAGCTGTTGCCTTTCATTATTTCTCTGTAAAAATATACAATGCAGAAACAAATTTTCTTTCCCACAGTCTCCCAGAAGTTACAAGGCAACCAACCAACTTGCTTTGCAAATGGTTTGCATACAATATATAGAATGTGCTATGAAGAGATAAAATGACCAAGGGTCACCAAATAAAGGTGGAGATCCAACCATCAGCTATAGGTGTAGCACCAAAAACATGACAAATGGCTTGGGTAACCGTTTGCCTTCCTTTGCCACTTGTATAACTGACCATATGGAGTGAAGATATTTATAAAACCGCCACGCTCCTCCTCCTGTGCATTGAACTTTTTTCCAGGTGACTTTTGGAGGCCTTCCTAATGTCCAAATTAAGAACAGAATAGTGCATTAAAAATACTGTCCTATCTACTTTCCAACCCCACTGGAATTTTTTGATTTGGATTTCATTTTCCCTGTCAAAAATCAAATCTCCCAAGACTGGTCGAACTGTGCCAGATGAGGCTGCCTCAAGGCAGAGTGCTGTTGCGGGAAAATTTTGAATGCCTTACTCAACTCCAAATTGAGCTTATGATAGCTCATTGGACAGCTACTGGTCTCTAGTTATCATTTAGATCATCAAGAAAGTCATTTTGCTAACAGAGCTAAGAGAAAAATTGATTTTCCCGAGGTCACTCCAGAGGTGCATCAATTCTCCCAAGACAATTGTATTTTTGACATTTCTTCACAACCATGACACCTGTGTAAAAAGTGAAGGAGGTTTTTCTTCCCTCTTCTGTTGATAACAGAAATCTCTCTCTTTTTTTCCAAATTCATCGTCCATTTCTCAGAAAGATTATTTGAGTGAAACATATCCCGATGTGTGGGACAAGGGATTTGTCGGAATGAAGCGGAATGAAGGGGATAGGGAGCTTATAAATTCTTGAGGAAATTTTGGGAAGTATGGAGGGATGTTAGAAAGTAGGGGAAAGTGGAATCTCAGAAATTGAGTGACGGGAAGGGGTCCAAAAAGGCAAAACACAGACCCAACCATAGAAAATTGCCACGTTGTAGCAAGAAACTAGGGTTTATGCGAAAATGAGGAATTTGGGGGATCTCAGTGATGGGAAGTGTTTGATAAGGTATTTTAGGGATAGGGGAAGGTGTATGAACATCAGGATACAATTTTTCCGATGGTTTGACCATCCAAGAGAAATTAGCTTCAAAACCCTAGGAGAGGGAAATGAACCTTGCCATAGGCGCAACTGAAACATGAACAAGGTGTGAAATGACCCAATGGAGCTTGAAATGATGATGATAACTCTTTGAATGATGGTAGACTCATCTGAATAGTGGCATAGAATTTTATTTGGACAACTTTGACAAGGGTAAAATCAAACCCCAGACCTAATGCCTAGTGACCAAATTTTACTTGAAGACTCACTGAAATGATAAAATTTGACCTTGACACCTTAAAATCACTTGTGTAAGAGCATGTTTGATCACTGGAGGAAGGCTGCAAAGATTGACTCTAACATTGTCTCCAATGGGGGATGGTAGCTCCTTGGAGGTGCCAAGAACATCAAATCTTTGGGTGAGCAGACAGTGCCTTCGTCCATTGGGCTATGGAGTCTATTATTTTGACAAACCAAAATGACTCAATTTATTAACATGAAACTTGACTCAAAATGACTCAATGCAAATTGACATGACTAAAGAAACTTGACTGAACTTAAAACTTAAATCTTGGTGGTAGTACATGACGACCTTTATTTCTTACAAGACTATATATCATCAAACTATATCAAACTGCCAATGTAACCAATCAAGAAGGTGGCTTCCTGACTGATTCTTCCGATCAGCTCTTCTGGTCAACAATTGATACCAATAACTGGGTATCCAAAAACATAATTGAACATGATCTCCTTCATCACTGAATACTGCAATAATGACCTTCACTGCTGTCCGCAACAAATATGCCATTGGATCATGAAAAACATGAAGATTCTCCTCCTGTTGAAGAAACAAGATGTCCCTTTCTTTTGATTATGATCTTCCTTCATAATGTACTTTAGAAAAAGTATGTTCCTGGTCCTCAAAAAATTCTGAACAAGCAGATGAGCGGACTTCTTCTTGGAAAAACATTTCAAGACATGAGACATATGAAGAAGAATCTGAATGGCAATTTTGATTGCTCTGGTCTTCTACAATCTGAATATATTTTTGATCATTTTGACATGATATGATAGCCATATTCTCATTACATTCATCACATTCATCAATCATGAGAAAATCAACTTCGGATGATTCTTGAAACCCAACACTAACATTTTTATCATCTACCATACATTCATCCAAAGAAAGCTTTTCACTTACTTGAAAAAAGTTCTCATCTTGCTATCCATGAGCTGATTGGGTTACCTCTTCATGAAGCCTTTGTTCTGATGACATGAGAACATTTGGACCCAAAACTTTGTCTTCTTCTATGGACAAATCTGAACCGACCCTTTTTCTTTCATCACTTTCAGTCATATGGACATCTTCAATCTGCTGATCTATAAACATGTTCACCGGACTGTCATCCTTTTAAAAAAAGGAGGAAGTTTCACCAACACTTTCTTGACCATGTGTGCATTGCAAATCTACATTAGCTTGAGCTGAAACATGACCGTGCAAGAGTTGATCTATCTCATCTTCAGACAAAGGATATAAGACCTTTTGTTTCATTTTTCTCAAACAGTGATTGTCTTCAATATTTTCAAGTGAAGGAGCATATAAATTTTCCTCGTGCTGCTGATCCATTTCATGTATTTCATGTTGACTATCAAGATGCAAAATTCCTTCATTTTCCACCATACTACAATCTTGATCATGCTGCAAATTTTCATGATCGTCTTTAGGCTGTTGAAAGGGAATTTCATACAGGGCTTCCATGATATCATGATCCATAAAATTAACATCCGCATAATATTTTTCAAGGCTCCCAATAAAACCATAAGCATGCTTGCAACAATCATGAACTAGATTCAATGATGGATAAGAGTCTTTATATCTTTCAATAAACAGGTCATGAAAATCCTTTAGACTGTAAATACAAGCAGTAGGCAAATTTTCATACCAAGATTTGGATTCACCTTCTAGAGTGGCGATGAATATCTTCATTAAGAAATCTTCAGGAAAATCAACCTTCAACTTGCGAATATGCATGTGAAATCGAACTAGATGTAAAGCAGCGTCCTTCTTACCATCATCTTTAAACATAGGCAGATTCTTTGACCAATCTAGCTTTGGAATTTTATTTGGGAAGCCTGGAATGTGATCTCGGCTCATGGGAGCGTATCTTCTTGCAATCCGGTCTATTTTAAGATATCTCAAAGCTATTGATCTCCAAGTAGTAGAGTCATCATGAAGCACCTGATTGCTGGATTCTTCAGTGAAAGGAGTTGCCAGGTGAATGATTTTAGCCATCTTCTTATGTCTAATCGTTGTTCACCATCAACCATCAGAGCTGAACTTGAGATATGTCTTAGGGCAAGACAATCTTCAAGCAAAACATTTTCCTCCCCAGTATGGTTGCCAATATGTTAGCACCTAAATCTGCCTCAGGCTGAAGGAAGGAAAAATTCAGGGTAACCACAAACCATGCTCAGTCTGGTAGCTAGCCCTACCAGAAAAGGAGAAGGCTCTCTCCGAGTCACACTCAGTGAATAGATGAAAAAAAAGGACTGAGATGACTTTCAAATGAACTATTTATCTTAGGCTAGTAAGTGGAAATGATAATAAGGAGTGATTTTTATGAATGATTGTGTTTCTGGGATGTTATGGGACCACTGGATCTCAATGAAAAGAGAACTTAACATGAAGGCACAGATTATTTCGTGAGGCAAGGTAGGCTGAAAGCATAGCAATTTAGTTTTAAAATATGGAAGAATGGAAAGATTGATTAAGAAGGTGAAAAGGGCATGGTAGACATGAATCCTTTTCAACAGAATAATGAAAACTGTACATGAAATTTTTCCACAGGTAGAGCAATAGAATTGAATTCTACCTGATCTCACTCGAAAAATTTCACCAGAAATGAATACGAAATGAAACTATGGAACATAACAAAGAAATGGAGAGATTGATTAAAAAGGTGAAAAGGGCATGGACAACATGAATCCTTTTCAATAGAAGAATGAAACACTGCACATGATATTTTCCCACAGGTAGAGCAATAGAATTGAATTCTACCTGATCTCACTCGAAAAATTTCACCAGAAATGAATATGAAATGAACTATGAAACATAACAAGATACATATGAAACATAAGAGGCACATTTGCTACACTCACAACCACATGAATCTCATGAATCAGAGCTGCTGCCTTTCATTAATTCTCTGTAAAAATATACAATGCAGAAACAAAGTTTCTTTCCCACAGTCTCCCAGAAGTTACAAGCCAACCAACCCACTTGCTTTGCAAATGGTTTGCATACAATATATAGAATGTGATATGAAGAGATAGAACGACCAAGGGTCACCAAATGAAAGTAGAGAGGCAACCATCAGTTATAGGTGTAGCACCACAAACATGACAAATGGCTTGGGTAACCCTTTGCCTTCCTTTGCCACTTGTATAACTGACCATATGGAGTGAAGATATTTATAAAACTGCCGTGCTCCTCCTCTTGTGCATCACGCTCTTTTCCAGGTGACTTTTGTAGGTCTTCCCGATGTCCAAATTGAGCGCAGAATAGCTTTTTGGAAATCATGTCCTGTCTACTTTCCAACCACACTAGAAGTTTTTGATTTGGAGTTCATTTGCCCTGTTAAAAATCAAATCTCCCAAGACTGGTCAAACTGTGCCAGATGAGGCTGCCTCAAGGCAAAGTGTTGTTACGGGAAACTTTTGAATACCTTAATCAACCCCAAATTGAGCTCATGATAGCTCATTAGAAAGATATTTATGTCTACTTTCCAATCCAACTAGAATTTTTCTATTTGGAGTTCAGTTGCTCTGTCAAAAATCAAATCTCCCAAAACTGGTCGAACTGTGCCAAATGAGACTGTCTAAAGGCAGAGTGCTGTTATAGTCAACTTTTGAATGCCTTCCTCAACTCCAAATTAAGCTCATGATAGCTCATTGGAAATATATTTGTGTCTAGTTATCGTTTGGATCATCAAGCAAGTCATTTGGCCAACCGAGCTAGGAGAAAACTTGATTTGCCCGAGGTCACTCCAGAGGTGCATCAATTCTCCTGAGACAATTGTATTTTTGACATTTCTTCAAAACCATGACACCTATGTAAAAAGTGAATGATATTTTTCTTCCCTGGTCTATTGTGACTAAAACCTCTCTCAGGTTTTCCAAATTCATCTTCCATTTCTCAGAAACATCATTTGAATGAAACACATCCCGATGTGTGGGACAAGGGATTTGCTGAAATGAAGCGAAATGAAGGGGATAGGGAGCTTCTAAATTCTTGAGGAAATTTTGGGAAGTATGGAGGGATGTTAGGAAGTAGGGGAAAGTGGAATTTCAGAAATTGAGTGGGGGGAAGGGGTCCAAAAAGGCAAAACACAGGCCGAACCATAGAAAATTGCTAGGTTGTAGCAAGGAACTATGGTTTGTATGAAAATGAGGACTTTGGGGGATCTCAGTGATGGGAAGTGTCCGATAAGGTATTTTATGGATAGGGGAAGGTGTATGAACATCATGATACAAGTTTTTCCCATGATTTGACTATCCAAGAGAAATTAGCTTCAAAACCCTAGGAGAGGGAAATGAACCTTGCCTAGGCACAACTAAAACATGAACAAGGTGTGAAATGACCCAATGGAACTTGACATCATGATGAAAACCCTTTAAATGATGGTAGACTCAGCTGAATAGTGACATAGAACGTTATTTGGACAACTTTGACAAGGGTAAAATCAAACCCCAGACCTAATGCCTAGTGACCAAATTTTACTTGAAGACTCACTGAAATGATAAAATTTGACCTTG
>APFE030363776.1:23685-61216 GCA_000404065.3 Pinus taeda | reverse complement strand
TAAAATACACCCTGCTCCTGATCCTTCACTAGATTTTGAACCGTCAAAATATAAAGACCAAAATAAAGAATTATCAACATTTTTATTTACAGAATTCTTAGTAACATTAACACATCTTGACCTGTCAGTTTGTGAAAAAATTTCGATTTGTGATGTGAAATTGTTTACCGAGAAAGGAGATGGTTGGGCAATATAATTGCCAAAGAATGATTCAGAATAATAGTTTCCCAAAATTTTATTGTTAAATGCAATTGGTTGATTCTCCTGTTCGAACTCTGTGACAGTATGGGTCATGTGTTTCTCCCGATTGATTTTTATTTGATTTGGCTTTCCCTTGTAGGGCAGCCACATATGAGACCAATCGGTAGAAGTATACCCATGGAGCTTTTTAGACCAATCCCTGCTCAAGATTAAACCATAAAACTCAGGTATATCAGCGATTAAGATATCAATTCTTTGAACCACTCGTGGATCAGCCGATAACCTGATAGTAACAGAGTTTATTTCCCCTAAGACCTGGACTTTCGTTCTATCTAACTGCACAATGTGAATTGAAGACTTTTGGGGTTCTATGTTCAGTTTTGAGCAAACTGAAGCTGGCATTATATTGGATGATGCCCCAGAGTCAATTAAGCAATTATGTAGATTTTGATTGTAGATTTCATACGTTAAGAGGAAAGGAGGGGTTTGGGAATTTGATATGTCTCCGATTAGAATCATATCAGTAGCCTCAACTCTACCAGAAGGTGGTTGTCCTGAATCACTTGCAGCTTTAGTACTGGGAAGAGGCGAAGAAGGAATCGTATTAAGTTCTTTGAGAAGCAATTTTTGTTCATGTTTTAATTTGCTAAGTTCAAACATGGTGATGTTTGCCTTAGTCTTTTTCACATCATCAACTATATTGTAATCCATTGAATCCGATACTACCAACGTCTTAGATGATGAAGGTATATTGGAGGATGATGGTTGATTTTGAGGTACTGTTGCAGCTGGATTCCTTGTGGGTACCTTTTTCCTTTGTAGTATTGGTACCTGCACTCCTTTTCTTTGAACTTGCCTGGACAGGTTCAGGGGCACTTTTGCTCCTGGTAGTCACAGGAAAAGCTTCTTGTTCAGTTTCGGTATCGGAGTTAGGCAATATGAAGTCCCACATTCCATGGCATTCAATGACTTCCTCTTCCTCGAATTCATCGGATGGTGCAATTGTTTCTTCTTCTTCTTCTTCCTCAGGGTCTGAATCTGCATTGGATATAACATTCGGAGGTTTTGACTCGGGTTTCTTAAAATTCCTATAAGGTTTCTTTGTTGAGGTTTCTGCTACTTTCTTTTTAATTTCAACCATTTCATTTGACATTGTTTTGAGGACCTTTTGAAGACCCTCCATATCATATGGATCTTTGGTGATTTTCTTCTTTGAATCATCCTTGAAAGACACTTTTTTGGATTTCCTGTCTTCGAGACCAACTTTCTTTTCCAAAGCGATTATACGTTTTTCGACAGTGAGGGCTTCTTTCATGTTTTCGGCAAATGTAGGTTTTCTAGCCCTATCTACAAAAATGGCTATATTTGAAGGTAAGGCTATAATGTACCACTCGCTTCTAATTTGTTCACTTGGCTTGGAATCGATAGGGATTTTATTCAAGAGTTTATTAAATCGGGAGTTAAACTCCTTAATTGGTTCTCTAGACTCAATCCTTAGATTTGAAAGGTCATTAATGAGTGTGGCCAGGGATCTATCATCGCCATATTTGGTAAGAAACTGCTCCTGAAAGGTATTCCAACTGGTAATGGATCCAGAGGGCAAGGAAAAATACCAAGACCCAGTTGATCCTTGTAATGTGTAGGGGAAAAGTCTAACAACAACATCTTCTTCTGTTACTCCTTTCAAATTAACTGACAACATGAAATTATTTATGTGTTCCTCAGCTAATGTTCCAGCATCTGGATTAAACTTTGGTAACCATTTCTTAGGATAATCAGGTAACGGATGTAATGGTGCAGGCATAGTGACTGCACCAGGACTGTTCCATGGGTTCTGAGCCATTTTGAGAGTACCAACGATTGCCTGTGGTGTTCCCGGTGTTTGGGGAGGAGGTGGAAATGAAGACTGAAAAGATTGTGATGTTGAAGGTGAAGACCCCTAGTGAAAAATAATATGTAATGGTGAAGTGGGTGTTTGACTTCGCACTGGAGATGATGAGATGGAAGATGATGGAGAAAAAGTCTCACTACCAGAACCTTCAGTGTTCTTTTTAATCCTTTTCCTTTGGGGTAAAGGCAACTCAGGTGGTTCAATACCGAGTTTTTCGCTTTGAAGTCTGGTGAGATGATGAGGTAGGTGGAATTGCAAAGTGTCACTGCCTTGAGATACTTCAGATCTCTGAGGTGAAATGGAGAAGCCTTGAAGTTTCTGGATGATAGACTGAATTTCAGGGGACTCCGGACTTAAACGTTCTAAAGGATGATGGGGTTGAGCAGTGGTAGTTGATCCTTCTTCTTCTCGTCTGGACACTGGTATTTCAGAGTGCAAACGAGAGGTCCGAGGAGAGGTGGAGGGTGATTTACTCTATGAATGGTCTGTAGGTTTTGATTTACTCGCCATTCATAGTGGATGGCCCTCCTTCTAGCGCCAGAAATGTTGATGCCCCAAAAATCGTTACATCAACATCGGGGGATAATCACCCGGTCTGGACCTTAATACGGCTCCTTTTCCGTTTAGGATGGTGGCTCCGACTAGATATAATGGGACCAGTTTCCCAGTAATGAATAAAAAGGGGTGGATGAATGATTGGTTTTCTAATAAGTGATAATAAATGGAGGACTTATTCTATGAGCGAAAACGTAAATGACTATTTTATCCCAGGAAGCTTCTATTCTTAAGTGCAACGTTTAGTGATCTGTGTTTGTTGATAGGCATATAGATGACACTATTCAATAAACAAAGACATTCATTTAAATGATAATTGCTTCGTTCAAATAGTTGAACGAAGTAATTGATAAAACATTGTTACACTCTCTTTTTTATTTCTGATGCAATGCATGATTGAGAGAATATGCATGTAAACATCCAATAGTGGGAAATAAAAGTTTACGTTAAACCCATTCACATATCAAATATAGCAAATGACCAAACAAAATTCACATAAAAGGAATAAATTCAGACATAGATAATAGTACCATATGAGCTGCGAATTATTCCCTACGCCAATCGCAATTTGAATTCCTTCTTCCAACTCAGAAATACTTTTAGATAAAGGAAATAGTGCACATTCACATCCAAGCTTCGTTATCAAAATTTGGAAAGATTGGTCCAGTTTTCATGAAAGAATATGCCTGAAGTACAGTAGTGCAACTTCAGGCTTAATTCATATACAAAAACTTACGACCATTTCTAAATACATGAAAGGGTCTATAAATACTAAACTAAGCTAACAAACTCCAAAATTAAAATGCTACTAAATTGGTATGATCCAATCTTGAATATCTCTCCCACAACGATCTAGTAATCGGCAGCAATGATTCATCATTCTGGTTGTTTGCCCTTCGTCCTGAGTTGGCATATTGCCAGTATTGGTTCCACTTCTTGAGGGCGACTGAGACGAGAATTGATTTGAGCAGCATAGGTGGCATCATGTATATCGGGTATGATACACCCGATTGCATCCGTTAGGCATTTGAGGGCGGCTCTCTGGTTGTATGGTTTTACTAGGAACAACCAATAGGTGTCCCAAGTTAAACTTTTAATTCCTGAGATCAATTTCCCATTCTTTTCTAGCTCTTGATGACATGACTGCTCCAATGTCTTTGCTGATAATAATTTACCTGGTATACATTGAGAAATCATCTTAGATAAATAGAGAGTATTATTGATCAAGTCAATTAAATTGCTCGTAGATAAATTGCATCTAGAAACTGCTCTCTCTGCTTTCATTAATTGGGACTGCCACTCCATGAATAGGATTTCTTTATGGGATTCCAAAATTTTGGGCAAGTTTGCTGCCTGTCCCTCATTAGAGTCCTGCCAAGTAAAAAAAATCTGTCAAAGTGTCGTCGGCTTGCTCTAAATCCTGCTTGGCATCAACTGATTTGTCTATTATAGATGTTGTTATGTCGCACAGAGGTTCAACTTGGGCAATTTCATGACACAACAATCTTATTTGTGTTATTAATGCCTTGTTAATTTTCATTGCCTCTGCTCTAAACTCAGCAGGCTGGGGAAGACTCTTGAACCTCTCTACTTGAGCTGATAACTGAGCAATTTGCTCATCTTTTGTCTTTGCCATCTGTTCATTCATCGCCTTCAACTTTGATAATGCCTCTAATAATTCTTTCTGTCTCTGAATCGCTCCGGAATCGATCCTATGTTTCTCTTGAAACAACTGTTTGTTGAGTTGGTTATTTAACTGTTGCTGCATGGACAGTTGTTGTTGTAGTTGTTCTGACTTCTGTTGTTCCTCTGATAGCTGTGCTTGCAGTGAAGCGATCATTTGATCCTTTTATTTCAATAAATTGCTTACCTCTGATGCCTTATCCATGGTGGCTGCCGAATAGGCACCAGCATATTGAGATAACTTTGTCAGATCATCACAGGGGTCGAATTCTTCCCTCCGTACCACATTGGTTGTTATTGTTTGTTCAGGGAATAGAGAAGGTTGATCAATCCTTCTCCTTTTCCGTTGTCGCTTTATTATAGCCCTGTGTTTTGGGCTATAGAAAACATCCAGTGGAGGAATGTCCTCCTCCTGCAAAATAATTTGATCGGAAGGATTCTTTGGAATTATTTCTACTACTGTAGTTGGGGGTAGACCGCTGGTTCCTTTGCTTGGAACCTCCTTTGATGATGTATCTTGTGTATCACCCGCTTTGGATGTATCGGCATCCATTGAGCTCTCAAGATTGCTTATAATTGTATTAAATTGTTGCCATTCCTCGAGCAATCTTGGGTCCATTTGAGTATCGACACTCACCTGCTTGCTGCTCTGCTCCTGCTGCTTTTTCTGTTCCTCCTCCCGTATTCTCTCCTGTTCTTTCTTTTCTGCTTCCTCTCTGTCTTTCCTCTGTGACTCCTCTTGTTCTTTCCTCTTTGCCTCTTCCTGTTCTAACCTCCGGAGTTCCTCCTGCTCTCTTCTTTGGACTTCTTCATAGATTTCGGATGTAGCAGGAGGTTCGTTGGTAAGCTGTTGCTCAGGCTCGCTTGATTGTATCATCGGGGCAGTAGCTAACAAATCTAGAGGCAGAGTTTGCAACCTCTGCTCTCTAAGTTTATTAAATTCTACTAACCCGTCATCATGGTATCTCATTCTAGCTAGTTGTTGCACTTGGAATATTGACGCGGCTAAGGAGAACAGGTCATCAAACTCATCTTCCTTATGTTCAAAATTAGTGAGTTTGGCCTAGTCTAGAGCATTATAGATGTCTTTCTTCGGGTTGAAATGTCTATTAGGCAGGGTGGCGAGACTTAGGATGTTAATTTTTTCTGCCTCTTTCTCTGCATGTTTATAATCATGCAGAGAATAAACACCACACCTTAGAGGAAAAGGAGGCCAAACTTGCTTCTTTGAATTTCTGAGAGTCTTTGTAGCTGATGCAGTTGTAAGCTGATATGCTATCCCACGAGCTAATAGTTTGTCTGGTATGTACAAGGGGAGGATATGAGCCCTGGCCTGACCGCCAAAAATTCTTACATAAGTGAATTTTTCTTCTCCAAACCAGGTTCCTAAGGCTGTCAAGTCAATCTCTGCCTGAGAGGAGATCTTAGGGGCAGGTCTATCAAAAATTGCATAGTAAATAGGTAGCATGAATCCATTGCAGACTTGATATAAATAATGTTTATAATGAGCTTTCCATAATTTCTGGTGGTAGATATGAATAGGCATAGGGTCATGTGGAGTCCATCTCCACCCTAACACAGGAAACTCGGAATTAAAATAGAGGGTGTCCAAAATATAGGCACTAAAGTAAAATGGAGGGATGAACCTATCAGAAACACTGGATTTGTTTCTGAATTCAAGAATAGCCGTAGCCAACTTATCCGATAATATAGTCCCCCAATCCATAATTTCACTATTACATGCTGCTTCCATCAAAGGTACCATCTCTATGGAAAATTTTGAAGAATCATGCAATCATGACTCATGACTCTAGCATAACAATAAGGAGAGCATAAGGAGTCGACGGAGTACTTACCCGAAGACTCATGTTTTTGTTTCGCCAGGTTCTGTCTCCATTCTCGTATAGGCTCCGATTCAGTTTCATTCTCATCTCGAAACTTCTCCAGAAATGCTTTATTGTACTTCTTCTCTGGTTCGGGAAAATGGTACATTTGTCTGAAATCATTGGGCTGAAATGAACCAAATACTCTCCCATCAATAGTGCATAATGTTCTGTCTGTAATTGGAATTTCTTCAATTGCCCATCTCACCACATCCGTATACGGAAGAATTTGCTCTCGAGCCGCTATCCTGTGTAGGTAGGAATCAGCCAAATCTTTTAAAGTAGCATCAGATTTTCGGCTTGAACCTGCTGTAGCTAGTACCGATGTTTGCTGAGGTTCCTCGGCTTCAACCAGGTTGTATATATTCTGCCAAGTACTACTGCCAAGGCCGAGACATGTGGTATCTGAGATTAATCCCTTTTTGCTTGGTCCCGGATCGGTGGCATGTTGTCCTGTTACCACAGAAGCTGAAGTCGTTCCAGACTTCTTAGATTTCTTCCCCATTTGGTCTGAAATCGTTACTGCGGAAAAACTCTGCACAAGAGAAAAATGAACGTAATGCGGAGAATAGATGGCGAAAACCAAGTATGGAGGAATTGTGTCAATCAATGAATAACGGCAGATTTATCATAAGGCTCCCGCGGATACAATCTCTGAAGGGATTTAGGCATAATTGCTCATTAATTGGCCGTTTAAACCTGTCAATCATTTAAATTCTCATTATATCCTTTACTTGTTGAATAATCGTTTAAGCGTGGATTTGATTTTTTGGGGGTTGGACGCAAGCAAATCACTATCGGGAAGAGAAAAGGCTTTCAATGATAATTAATATAATATAGTGAAATAATATCAATCCTTTTCGAAAGTCGCATTTGGGTTCATCGCAATCGGCGATTGGAGGAAGCCTTAGGCAATCTTATTTAAGTTTTTTGGAATCCCCGATCGCCGATAGCGATATCGCTTGACTCGCATCGGTAGTTTTAAGGAGGAGAGTTCGTTATATTCATATCACATTCCCCGATTGCCGATTGCGATATCACATCAGAGCAAGGGGAGGGGCCTTTTATTATTTGTTTTCCCGATAACCGATGGTTACTCGCTCTTGTCGCATCGGGGAGAATCAATGCGTCATGGTTATGCATCCTTTGTTGTTGCGATATGCGATCTTGTGATCACTTTATCGCAACAATAAAGAATTATTCGTTTTATTTTTAAGACCGATTATTTATCAATTCAAAAAGGTTTTTTAAAATGTTTTGTTTGTTTCCGAACCTTTGGAAGAGTGATGGGCTAATACCAATTTAATCTATAAGGGACCCATTTCATATTATAATTTTCTAAAGTAAAATTTTATGAAATGGGGGGTTGTTGTATAGCACA
Source organism: Pinus taeda (assembly GCA_000404065.3). Classification (NCBI taxonomy): domain Eukaryota; kingdom Viridiplantae; phylum Streptophyta; class Pinopsida; order Pinales; family Pinaceae; genus Pinus; species Pinus taeda. The sequence continues at coordinate 53,622 of APFE030363776.1, read as the reverse complement.
ACAATTGGCGATTCGCTGGAAGAAACAGTTATCTCTAAAAAAAGATATTGGAATATTTGAACTTTCTTTACATAGATATCTTATCAAAAAGGAAAGTTCTAATATAAATAAGTATACACACATTCTGAATATAATAAAAGCATGTTTTTTGCTAATTCCTTCTCTCGTTAAAAATTAAATACATTCCTAAGTTTTAATTTGGCCTTTATTGGTTGATACTGATAAAACAAAACACCTTTCCAACTTAGCCTTTTTAATTGACTCCTTTGTCACAGGTAGAGCCTCTGCTGCAAGCAAACGTTCATAGTTTCGACAAGGATACCTTTTAACCATTTGATTTTCCACGACCCTCCCATCTCAAAGTATGATTAAAAGAATGAATTCAAAACATGTTTTCATATTTTGTATTTCTTTTCTTTTCCATTTTTTTGTAAGATAAAAAGCCATTGTCCTGGTTTGGTTGCCAGCTGATTTGACAATGCCATTCACTGGTTGTAATCTAATCGAACAAGCTGGCTCGTGATGAGACCCCTTGTCTTATGCTTATAAGCCATTACCCTGTTTTGGTATGCAGTGTTGGTAATGTCGGTTAGACTATTTCCCAATTATCATGGTAAGCAGGCTTGCGAGCAGTTGTCGTTCGCTTCGGCACTAGGCAATGCTAGTATGGACTTGTGCTCCCCGTACCGTCACATATATAAAGGGAGACCCCACTAGGTTGAAATCCTTTATCCATAGGAAGCCAATTCTATCACCTTGTAAACGTGATACATTGAACACATTATTCAGGGAGATTGCCTGCTTGTACTTCTCGGTTCGTCAAGAGGTATTTTGTAGTTCATGATAACCTAGTAATCATTTCACCTAGATCATCCATAGCAATCATTTATGTCTTTTTGACTCTTTGAATTTAAAAGGTCATCAAGCACTTATCCTTTTGAGCTCATTCAAACTGAAAGAGACTAGAGTCACCTTTTTCCATTTTCTCAACTCTTAAAACATGAGAAGGCAAAGTTTTGTTTCAATGTCTTAAAATTAACTGCCCATGAAATATTCCTGGTTAAAGTTATCTTCCTTAGTGATTCTTTAGGGTCGATTCCAATGGAAACATTTCCATATTATACCAATCAAGGACTACCCTTAGATGGGAATCTTGGTCCTTTTCCTTCTTTTGGAAATGTTGGTGCTCCTTATATAGCAACGTTGTCCCTCCCTGGGTTAACCATTGGTTTACATGTCTGGTTATTTTGGACCTCGGTGGTCCCGAGTGTCCCAACTCCTACCCCGCCATATCCTTCATTTGAATCACATCATGTTGGTTCTAAGGTTGACCTCTCCCCTTCTTCCCCTATTTCTTCATCTTCCTCTTCTACTTCGCCTGGTGAAAGTTTGAAATCCAGTAACCAGGAGGCTAAGAAGAAGAAGTCAGTTAAGCGAGAGGCCAACATTGCGGTTGTTACTCCAAATGCACCTCCTAAATATAAACCTTTTGATCCTCCACAGAAGGTCAGATTCCCTTGCAAGCTATGTAAGGGTGACCATATCCTTCGACATTGTCCTGACATTCCTAGAGTCTTAGAGGTATGGTCTCAAGACCTAAATCAACCATCCCCGTTGACCTTCAGAGATCATTTTGATGCTACACCCTCGGATAGCGATGGTAAGAAGAAGGGGAAAATTAAATTCCCCTGTAAGTTATGTGAAGGAGAACATCTTCTTCACCTTTGTCCTCTTATGGATAAAGCTTCCAAAGTTTTGGAAAACCTTACATCTCCTCAACCCCAACTCCATGTTGGTTATCAAAGACTTTCTTCTAACCCTCTCATAGTTGGTAAAGAGATTTACTAGGATTCACCTCTTTCCCATCCTACTCTTCCTGAGCATGACTCTCTCCTATCTAGTCCTGACCAGCCATTGGTCGAAAGGAGTGTCAACTTGGCTCTGCCTTCAGCTATTCACTCTGTTCCTGAAGAGAGTAGTGATCATACTTCTCATGTTCTTCTTGTCTCCTCAAATTCTCATGAATCAAAGAGTGACCCTCCCATCCTAGTTGTTCAAGAGAGTCCTTCTCCTTCTCCTGCATCGAATAGGGGCAATCATACGATACCCCCACCAAGTAGTTATGTCATTTCTTTTGATTGGAGTCAATTGACTGCATTATGCCTTCCATCTTATGTGCCTTTCTAGATCATAGTACAAGCCTATAATATGGTAGTGCATGGCACTATATTGGATGAAGGCATGTCTGTTAGCATCATGTCTTCTACTACTTAGCAAGATTTGGGTTCCCCACAGCTTGTGCTTGTCACCCAAAATCTGTTTTCTTTCAACGGAGGAACCAGTCAGCCCTTAGGGATCCTTCCAAAGTTCCCTATCACTTTGGGAGGAAAGATCATCTATATAGATGTGATGGTAGTCCAAGGTCCCTTAGATTTCAATATCCTCCTTGGACGCAACTATGTCTATGTCATGGGAGATCTTGTTTCTTCACTTTTACGTCTGGTTTGTTTTCCATGAGAAGGGAGAATAGTGACCATTGATCAATTTCCATTCATTGGTCACTACGTACCTCCTATGAAACCATCGTCCCGTATTGGTTCTTATTTGCAAGCAGTACCCTTGCACCACAGGTCAATTATGTGGCTACCTATTTCATCTCCACATTTGTTGATGATCACACAAATGGTATAATACATTATGTACTAGAAGGATTGGAACCTGATCTATCATTTGTACCAGTTGACATGTGTTCCTCCCAGAGTGTAGTTCTCTCGTCCAGTGAGGACCTCTTGGGGGCCATGTTTTCGTATGGTTCATGAATAGATTATGGGGCATAGTTCCTTGTCTTGTGTCAAGCTCGTTAAAAAAATGAAACAAGGGTCCGAGGATAGTTTCTTCATGTTTCTACCTTGTTAAAAAAGTTAAATAGATGTCCAAGGACAGTTCTTTTACTGTGTCAACCTCCTTAAAAAATGAAACAACTCCCTTTTCCAAATGGAGTATTTGATTAAGATCTCATAAAATTCCAGTCGAGTCTTTCCTTGATCTCAAAAGTGAAACTTCATTCCAGCCACCTTTTAGCAACCCGATGTCTACTTCGGTGAATGAAATGAAGTTTGGGGGGCATGTGCCTCGGCTCTCATCATGCTATGGGAAAGCCATTTTTCTTCATCCAAGCATAGTTGCTTGTGTAAACATGAAACTGAACTCAAGCACAGTTTTCATTTCAAGCTTGTGTAAACATGAAACCGAACTCAAGCACAATTTTTCGTTTCAAGCTTGTGTAAACATGAAACCGAATTCAAGCAGAGTTCCCCATGGTTCAAGCTTGTGTAAAAATGAACCCATGCCCAATTTACATCACACGATTGCCATTTTTATCAGCTAATTATGCTATATGAGCCTTGGTTGTTTTATTCCATCGCCACCATCTCTTTGGCCGATCATATGCTTTCACTTGGTTTTTTTTCCTTTCCTGAGGAACTACAACAATGAGTGGTTTTATTAGCTAGCCTCTTAACCATTAGATGTTTTGAGCAGTTCCTCCATTGTTGGAACCAGTTGCTACCCCTTATACCACTCGTTCCTACAGGATGAGTCACCTTTAAGCTCTTTTTTAACTCATAAAAGATGAAAGATTGTCGAGTATTTTTTCCCTTTTTTTACTCGTTAAAGAGAATAAAAATGGGGAGTCTGCTTTTTTCGACTCTTAAAGCACAAAAAGATTGTCGAGTTCTTGCAGTTTTTGAACTCGTTAAAGGCTGCGAAACTTCATTTACCTAGTATACGTTCACCCCTTTTTCGGGCGGGGATAAACTGTTTACGAAAAAGGTACTCCTTGATTGAAATGGTCAAGAGGTTCTCTCAAGTATTGTTTTCTACCTTTTCCGGCTCGAGAGAGACAACTGTATAGAAAGGGACCTTTTGGAGTTTTCTTTTCTGTGTCTTTTTCAAACTCTCTAAACATGAAAAAGATACCGAGTTACACCTTTGTCGAACTCGTTAAAGCATTAAACGACATCGGATTCGTCACCATGATGAACATGAGCTTCTCCTTCTTAGGGATCATTAATCTTACTAGGTCGGATTCATCCAAAGGATGGACTTATATTACAATCATATGTTATCCCCGTAAAGCTTGTGTAAACATAACTGGGGTACTCGCCAGAAATGGTGAAGGAAAATTGGAAGTATTTCATCATTTTTATTCACTTGAGGCTGCTTGTTGATCTTGAGCATTAACACTCATCTGTTGTTCGTGTCAGGTTTTGGGACATCCTCACTTTATCACTTTCCTCCCTGGGTTTTGGGTTATCCATTTTAAAACCGCTAATATGATCTCTACCATGTCACCATGACCTTTGATCCTATGATGTCAAATGCTGCCAAACTCCAGAGTCATGTCATCCATATGTTCAAGAGAAGTCTTCCTACCTGTACATTGTCTAATCATCTTGGATTACTATCATTCATTATGTTCTCGTTTCGTGTCGATGATGAAGGATTCATTATGACCTTCCTTCAGCAGATCACTTCCTATCAACTTCATCTCATTATCTAGGAAGTTGATCTAGAAACTCCTTTCTAGTACCTTAGAGCTTGCATGCCTCAATGGAAAGTTATTCGCACTCGACAATAGGTTCTCATCATTGGCCTTCGATCAAATGATTTCACAGGTGTTCGACTTCAGTTCCTTATTCACACCTCGTGAATTGTGCTATTGGTACCTTGAGAGCCATTATCATTATTGGTGGTTTCTCTTGCACTTGTTAACCGTTCACATCATTGACTGGTAATCAAGTGACTTTATAACATGTTCGACTTCAACACATTTATTCACATGTTAGAATTTGTACTTTGATCGGGTCGTATTGGAGCACAAGACCCTGGGCTAAGATTACAAAAGTCTAGATTGTGAGGAGTAATGAGTCATTCATGATTATATACATGATTCTTTAGACGGATGGTTGTGCCCATGCCATGGATCTGTTTCATATGATCCCTCCAGTCGGATGGTTGCGTCCATGTCGAGGAACCATGCACATGATAGTTTTCTTGATGCATAGTTGTGCCTATACCGTGGATTCATGTAGTGTTATATGCCTCTCATGTTTATCAGGCATGACTATCAGATTTCATATATGTACATGTATGCTTGCTTACAGGTTTTGCAATGATGGACTCTGGTTCCCTGCATCTACTTGTAAAGCATTTCACCCCTCACTCTAGTTTGACCTTCTCACTTTAGGGGGCATCTGTTACACAGAATTTAGTCACTGTCCCTGTACTCCCTGTTCCATGATCCCGGAGGACCTATATAGTGACCCTCATGTGTATTCCCATCATCAAGAAACTCCCATTATGTCCCTCTTCATGAGCAAAACATTTCCCTTTTGCATAATTTCCCAAGAATCTTCCTTTTACCCTAGTTTACAACACTGACACTACTGACCAGTTCATCCCCCACGCCAATATATAGAGTTTAACACTGGGAATAGCACCGATTAGTGCTACTGAGCCTTTTCTCAGTCATGCCAATCTTCTTTTGGAAATTTTTTTAAATATGGAGTCAAAGCTTCCAGATCTAGAAGCTTCATAATGGAAGTCCAGTAAATGGTTGGGCTAGATGGAGCCGAGGAAGTCAATTTGGGTTCCTTTCCCCTATTAGGATGGAACAAACCCAAGAGATAAGAGGAACCATCTCCCCTCCATCAAAGCTATATAAGCCCCTCCTTTCCCAAGCTAAACTAGTTTTTTGGATGTAGTTTTCAGTCTTAGTATTTTTGGGGCTTGAAAAATCAACATGACATCTATAGCTTGTAGCTCTTTAGTTTATGTTTGAGGGAGAATAGTGTGTTTGGTTTGGTTTGAGACTAAAGGGAAGAATCCTTAAAACTTCCATTGTTGGGGCTATCCATGAGATGCTAGCAGAACTGTGGGAACCCGGATACATTGGAGGAGACCAGCAACGTCAAGGCATTGGTTGTAATCTCTTTCTGAACTTATATGAATAAAACTATTGATTGATTTCCTACATTGAAGTGTTATCTTACATTTGATGGCTTAATGTTCCTTGACCTGTTAAGTAGGCTGAATGCAATTTGTATGCTATCATGTTTGTTGTTGTTGTTTATTTGCTTGTTTTAGGTATTTTAAGGAAGGCAATGGAAAGTAGCAGGAGTAAGGAAGCAGGATCATCATCAAGCGGAATAACATTCTAAGAGGTAGGCCCTCTTAATTGATTCTAGCTTAAGGAAGTTTTCCATAGATTATTTGTTTGCGGCTATACCCACTCTCTCGGGCTAGAGGAATTGTTTGTGTCTGCATTGAGAATTTACCTGCACCACAAGCTCAACTAGAGCCTTCTTCAAAATTTCATGGTAATTTCTCTAGTCATGCAACTCTTTACATCGTATCGCCATAAAAACATGACTGCCAGTGCATAAATAAGCATAGAAATACACCAGTTACCTTATCTTGTTGTACCACACACATTTCTTGCAACTGAACACGTCCACGCCATCTCTCAAGGGACCCCAATCCCCTTGATATATCCACCTCTAGCTAATGTACCTATCAAGTACCTATTCATGAGTCTAACACATATCCACATAATGTCAGACAAAATCAAGGTTAATAAGACTTCCTATATGCAAAGCATTCATTCGTTTGGAATTAGGGTTTCCAAACATAGACAAAGGAATTATTGTCCATTTCCTTCCTTTTACCTTTTTACTTGGTTACAATCGAGGCTTACTAGTACAGTCACAGCACCCAACTATTAGTTATATAAGCACATCAATTATTACCTTGTCACATTAATAACAAGCATGTTTCCCTTCAACTTGCTCACACATGTCAGTCTCACATTCAAAAGATAAAAACAATCATATCTAACAATTTGAAACCAACATTTACCAAGACTAACAATCATGTCATAATCCATAGTCAACTCATAGCCCTTAGACACAATTCTACAATTGTCGCCTACATTCAAGTACATATCAACTGTCTCAACACATATACTAACATCTTAGTACAATCGTCTTAAAACAAAATCATTTTAACACATACTCATATTATTAACTTCATCAAACATTCAACCAAGTTGCAAACATACCATGTTAAATAAATCAACTAGACACCAAACACTCAAACACCAAATAGATGTCATAATCAAACAGTCGAGTGCAAAGTAGATGACATAAACAAGTTCATACCTTAATGTATCTCAAGGGAGGAAATCTTGTCTGCACAGTCAATACAGTTAGCATGATAAACTTCATGAGATATTAACTCAAACATAAATAAGATCATGATACCCAAAATAGTCACTAGCTAACATGTTTACATCATAACTCATACACAATTATCATTTATGCATAGAAATCACATATGTACGATCGGTCTAGATTAGTATAACACAATGCAACACAATAAGTTGACTTATACCTAAATGTCATAACCCTAACCATCTACATAGTCCAATCCAATTTAGCATGATACATCAACATCTTTATGTAATAACCCTAATCATCAAGTTACTAGCATATAACAAAAACATGTTAACATATCATGCTCATCAACAACATATAACATAATCATCAAGTTATCTAATATAAAACAACAATAACAATGCATACAACTACAGGTTACTATCATTCTTGACTATGTGACACATGTGCATATAACTACACTAATCAACTAACATCTATCATGAATGTAACCAACATCAAAAGACATGTACATAAACCTAATGTATATAACCCTATTGCATATAACAATCCTTAACTTACATACGTACATGCCAACATACAATACCTATACAACGATTTTCTCTTACCCCAAAGTCTAATCCTGCAACCTCATTATGATGATCTGCATCTCCTACTCTATCTCAACCAACACATTAGCATCATAACATACCAATGTCACCGTGGTGACCTAAATTGCATACCATGACTTCACAAGGTATGTTTTACCTACTATTCATACATAATTATAACCAAGACCATACATACATGATAACTGCATATAACACGAGTACCAACCCTATACACATCATTCTAGCTAGAGTCTAGTCATCTATGCATGACCATATCAACTACACAAACCATGACCTCATGCATGACAACAACCATTACACCATTGTACACATTACCACATACAAACATCAACATGCATAAGCAATGCCTAATCAATTACACATATGCATGAACGCATGTAGTCAAGCATAAGTGATCAATTCTTGTAACCAACCTACAAGATTGATACATGTATTAAAACATACAAGAATGCAACTTAACATACAAGGATGTAATCAAGCTGCATATAATCATGTAACTAGTCATATACTTCTGACGATGCATTCCACAAAATCAATATCAAGTTCCTCATGACAACCTTACTAAATCATGATCAACGTGATGCAATGCAATAAGCACATGGAATGCAAGTGTACAAGACACACATGCAACTGACATGCATGCATGACCAATCACCTTCACTCAAGGAGAGTGCAACCACGCTCTGATACCAATCTGTAACACCCCCTCCTCCCAGGTCTACCCAAGCAACCGACCAGCTGAGGTAAACATGCGACGAGAGAGATCACTATAAGGGATTCAACCTCCTTGGTGACCTTAAGGAAATGGAATCGATGGAACACCTTAAAAAAACCCATCCACATTAGCAACAACACCCTTAGGAGACATGTCAACTACTTAGACATAATGTCCTTGAGTCTCACTGATGTTTTAAGCCTTTTAACCCCTAGTGGATCTCATGCTATAGGCATGACAGCGTCCAAAAGCCAAAGTCGCTCTCACAGGCCTCTATTCTAGTGTCCGTGGATTGTTTTCAACAGACTTGTATCAGCGTCCCTGAGATTTGAGCCACTTTTCTAGCCTAGAATCCCAGCCTCTACACAGAAATTGCTACAACCTCCAAAATCCATCAAAGACGTGATAAAAATAAAAATAATCAAAATAAAATTGAAAAAAATAAAAAAAAAATCAAAAAATCAAAAAATCAAAAATCAAAAATCAACCTTTGGACTAGTCTTAAGCATCCCCAACCGAGACTGACATTCTGTCAAACACTTGGCATCAATGCAACCTATAGGTCTAGGATACAAGATAGAGGATGAATGACTGAAAGCACTTATGAAACATAACCAGGAGGATCACCACCTTCTCCATTGAATTGTTATAACATGAATTAGGTCTTACATCCATCCATTTAAAAATTACAAGTAAATACTTTAAATAACCATGACATGAACCAGTCATATAACCATGCTTACAACTGGCATAAAACCATATAAATATCAAATATTACAACCATAAAAACCACATATAAACAACTGAAAAGTCACAGAACTTAGCTTTTATTAATTATAGGCAAATTCGATCATGTTCCGGACTTCCACATACCACCCAACCATAGACATGACTGAACCAAATAATTCTTTCAGCCATTCATCCCCATTCCAAATTCCAAGCATGAATGTGGGATCTCATATAACAACCAATCCAAGAACACCTAAAGGATTATATAGGTTAAACCACCTCCACCCTCATCAAACCATGATCACACCAAAACTGGTGCTCTAATCACAATCAAACCGAACTTGGAATGCCATTCGGAATCCATCACTATCCTTGAGGAATTTTCCCTTTCCTTATCTCTTAGGCTTAACCACAATCCAATCCCAGATCACAAGGCCCTAAACTAAGACCAGTCTCTCAAGCTTTATCGAAATCCCAACCCGAATCACTAGGCCCTAAACCAAGACTTCTCCCTTAGGCTTTACCTCATATCCCACAAAAACCAGTCAAGGGATTTGTAGGCCTTTGGGAATGAACCTTGAGACCACCTCCACCCCAGATTCTAAAATCATTCTAGGAAACCAAATCTCAAAACTGAGGTAAACATCCCAACCTACCATGGCATCCTGAAAAAGGGAAGGCTAGGCTGAAAACCACTGTCATAACTTGGAAAAACCATGCCACCGATAAGAAGAGAATTATACACCAACATGTAAAGTCATGCATTTCCAAACCAACTAGGAAATCACAAATTCAAAAGGTTACTTGCAAGTATTCTTGTTGAAATAGCCTGATCCTACTCTTCTTCCTTGATCCTTTCTTTTCGTGTTTTCCCTTTGCTTGCTTTTCATTCCTTTATCCAAAGCTAGAGTGCTCCAAGAAAACTCTAAGTGACCAAGAGTGACAAAGAGAGAGAGAATAATGAGAGAGCTCCAAAATTGAACTAACAAAAGGTTACACTGACCAAGCTTGAGCCAAGAGCCTACAAACTGATCCTCAGAAGCCTTTTTATTAATGAGGCCTCTAATTTCTTCATTTTCCATTATTTTCCTTCAATTTCCTCCTCACATGCAACATGTTACCTTTCACCTTACTTTTCTCATAATTTCCTTTATTTTCCTAAATAAATGTGCCAAAAATGTCTTTTTTCCTTTTAATTCCTTTGCCTGAGCCTTTTCCAAATTTCCTTAGCCAAAACTCACATTCAGTGATGCCCACTAGGATATCTTTGCCCAGCATTCAGCTTGGAATAAGTGTCCCTTACCCGTGGTCTTATTTTTTCCTTTATTTACATCATTACATAGAATTTTCACCAGGTTTGTTACATAATGTGTGCCTTCTCGCATCTTGTTGGTCAGTCAGTGTATATAAATAAGACCCTTGTGGAAAGTGCATGGCTCAAAAGTATTTGTAAAGTAAACAAAGAGAGGTGTGACAACTACAACGCTTGGCTTTCTATTGTTCTCCTTCTTTTTTTGGGAAAATTTCATAGGTTGAGTTAAGGCCAGATGGAAAATATGATTCGTCCAATAGGAGAAACTTGAGGGAACCTATTAGATTTGTGCCTATTTTGGTATATAAATTTCTCAACTTGGTGTAAATCTACTTGTGTATTAACACTTTTCCAATCTAGTAGAGAAGGGATAAGGGGAAAATCTAAAGGGAGAAAACCAATATTAGAGGTCTTAAAATACTTATTTGAAGGGGAAACCTCCTCTACTCTTAATAAGTCAGGATACCTCTTCCTCTCATTGAAAATAATAAGTTCCAATGCACAGTTCGACTAAAATAAATAATTAAAGGGTGAAAGAAGAGAAAGACTTCCTGTGCAGGGAGGTGAAGAAAGCGACTTCGTCGTGATACCGTCCAGGCTCGCTGGAAGTAATGCAACTTTTTTGCTCCTAAAGTGACCCTACCAAGGTACTATCCAAGCCCACTAATAGCAGAACAACATGAGAGATGAAAACTCATACTCTGAATATCATAAACTCGTCACACACATTACCCTTCCTATATTGAAACAATTGTGATATGGTGTGTCCTTTGCGTGTTTCAAAAAAGTTGAGAAAAGTGAGATGTTATGTGTAAAACCATATCGAAAAGGGGAAATCGAGGCAACCAATACTTCTTAAAGGTCTAGCCCTTAACCAGAATTTATTCCTAGACAGAGAAGTTGAAGTTTGCCCAATGTGTCGCCAAGTGTTGTCACTACTACAACACCCTCTTGCTACATTTTAATTTTGGGTCCTATTATCATTGTCTAATATAGAGTCAATTTGATCACCAATTATTGTGTCATGTTATTATATGTGTTTCAAGCATATTTGAATTGTCTCAAGTGTCATCACATTCATCAAAACATATTTTAGTACATTTTGTGTTCATAACATCTTTGTTGTTACAAAACGACACTTTAGGGTCACAGTCAAACCCAATGCACTTGTTGCATTGGGGGAATGTGTATAAAGTGGCGTTTTGATGTGTATTCATCATTGTTCAAGTTTTATTGATGAGTTAGTATGTGTCGCACATGGTTTTATGTCTAAACTCATATTGTTAACCCCTTGCCTCATATTCCAAACTTAGACAAATATTTGGTTTCAATGCAAACTTTTTAAGGCCAAAATCGCATGAGCACACTATGAATCCTTGATGAGGAATCCTTCAATGTTCGTAAGTGCAGACAAATATTTGGTTTCAAAGTGAACTCAATCGCACTCCTAAGCCTTAATGGGGAATTCTTCAATGTTCGAAAGTGCGCCATGTGACCTCCAAGGGAGGAAGACGCACTCCTTAACCCTCATACCCCTTCCTTTCTCTGAACTACACCTTCCTCGATATTAAGTCTTCCTTGAGAACTCGAATAAGTGCTCCCTGTAGCACATAGGTGCACCCTAAAGGCCTTCAGCCTTCCCCAATGCGCCATGCACCTTCATGGACTCTTTGAGCGTATGAGCGCACTCTAAAGGCATGAAGCAGCAATATTCAACCTTCAAGAGTGTGCCCTATGCCCTCTTGTGCCTCTTTAGTGCACCCTGGAGGCATGAAGCCTTCAACCTTCATACTTAAGGAGTGCACCCTATGCCCTCCATCTCTCTCTTGCGTGCCCAACACACTTGGGAAGCCTGAAGCCTTGCCCTTTGTCCTTCGGACTTGTGCCATGTGCCCTGCCTTGACTACCTCCCTCTCTTGAGCACATGATCGCATGCTGAAGCGTTGAAGCCTTCCCCCTTTTGCCTTTCAAAGTGTGCCTAAGCACCCTGAAGCCCTTTTTGTCCCTCTTAAGAGCGCCCGAAAGGCATGAACATAAAATATGCCTGAAACATGGTGGAATATGATATTTTTCAGGTTGATAGTTGCTTGTCCTGGGTGATTGTGGATACATGTATCCCAGAGACATCGTGGAAAGCACACATAAGGAAGATCATTCAAAGAGAATAAACAAATGAAGCATGTGAAGAACAAAGAATGTGCTTGAATCTTGATGATAAAAGCACCTCAAAGACTCCATTTGATCAGAGACCCTTTGGAGCGTAGAGGACATCAACAATTGAAGTTGCATGAAGGATCAAGATACATTTGGAAGCCATGCCACCACTGGAGAAAGTCCATGTCATCACTACTCCCAGTCAATAAAGATAGTGACATGTCACGTCTCATCATGTGATGATGTGGAAGTTATTATGTATTGTTTTAATCATTATAAGGACAAATAAGTGGAAGTCAAAGAGTCATGTATGAACTATAGAGTCATGGAAGTCCAAAAGGCATGAAGTCATATGTAATTCCAAAAGTCATTTGGAATTCCAAAGGTGTTCGAAGTCCAAAGGTCACTTGAAGTTAGAAAGTCAAGAGTCATGAGGATGTGAAAGGTCATGCCTCAAGTTATAAATAGATCCTCATTCCTCATGAAAAGGACTTTTAACCTTGGCTTCTCCCATAAGGCATTAGAGAGACAGAGTTAGTACTTTTGGGGAGTAAGTATTGGCTCTAACGCTCCACTATTGGAGCTAGTGGTGTTCATTGTATTTATGTATCTTGGGACTTTTGCTTAATATTGAAGCCTTCCAAGTCAACAGGTTTTCACACATGGATCGTGAATGTTTTTGAGACTATTCTTTGAATATTTATGGTTCATGTTTGATTTCATTAATACTGGAGTAATTGAACTATTTTGGTGACTTTGGCGCTTCTTGTTGGAAATGTGTTTTTATGTTTATAATGATTGTCGCATCCTTGTGAACTCTTTCGCTTGATGTTAGATGAACCTTTCTCTTTCATGTGTGTCTCCATTAGGGAAGTACTATTACTTTTCTCTTAAAGGCTCACTTCATTTTACCCTCCACGGTAAGAGAAATTTGATACTTCTATAGTCTAACATCCACAAGGCACACAGACATACTTATTCAAAAGGACATTTGCACTTGTTTCTCATCTTGACAACTAAACCCAAGGCATATCTTTAAGTAAACGATAGTCGAGTTGTATTTTGAATGGGAATCCTACACCAAATGGTGTAAGGTCTAATTGGGACCTTATATCAGGGAGATCCCTTGTATTTTGGTGGTTTCTGACATCATCAACACTTGCATAAAATTTTGAAATAGCCTTCTTCCAGTTGATCTATAATCATTGCCTTAACTATTACCAAGTCTAGGAATTTCACCCCCTTTGTCTCGATTTTGTACCCTGGGAGTTTCATCTTAAGAGCTCATTTTTATTGGTGGAATATGGAGTGCCAGAGAATGCGCAATAGACATGGGAGGAGGGAGCACGACCCACAAAGCCACAATAAAGCTAAATAGTAGGCCCATGAGGGCTATTGATGACTACAATGCAGTGGTTCCCCATAATACCCAGAATTAATTCCATAATTTGGAGTCTAGATTTGTTCAAGAAAGACATTTCTTCTCAGATTCTCAAATCCTAGAAGACATAGCCACTTGGATTCATGATTTAGGGCATAATCGGGGATGAAGGAAGAAACATTATTAGGATGCACTGAAGCACTAACTATTATGGAGCACTAACCTTATATTGGAAGTTGAATACTTTGATAGATAGAATCTTGATGGATAAATAGGCTAAGAGTTACAACATATTTTCTAGCTTGGAGGATGTCAAAAGATACCAACATAATAAAAACTACAGTCTAGACAGGATCGAGGGGAGGATTGCTCACATGGAGCTCCATTTTCAGTGCAAATTAGATTCCCATGATCCTCTAGGATCGAACGACGAGGACATATTCCCAATCACTTCTTCAAATACTTGAGTCTCCATTCTTATATTCAATTTTTGCTTTTATAGTGCACTCATAGATAGCCTTGTTATGTTTGTAATGCTGAAACTTCTTGAATTTTGGACTAATTACTCTATAGATAGGTGGTAAAAAATATTTGGTTTTCCATTAGGCAGAATGAGAACACTTACCCAAGAACGTATATGTTGATGATGCTTGATGGATGTACATGTTAGTTGGATGTACATGTGTTGCTTCACTTTTGAAGGGAGTGCAAGTTAACCTTACAAAAAAAATGGAGTTTTTTAAAATATTAAAAAAAATTGAACTGAATAGCATTAAAGTACTTTTTTATTCCAAAAACATTTTAAACTATTGATTATATGTATATGTTCAAAGTCAAATTTGAATGGTTTAACGTTTTACATAGTATTTTATCTTTTTAATTTTATTTATTTATTTAATTGGGAGGATCAATAGACCTATCGAATGTCACCAAGGAGACCTAGGATCGAGTCAGCGGGACTACCACTATACTCCCAAGCCTAATGCAGTCACCCACAAGCCATGCTAAATGGGTAAACCAAGTTTCAAACATGGGTGGGGCCCTTATATTAGTTAGAAAACACCTTCTGATGTGGAACGTCCATCATTCAGCCTAGCCATTAGTCGGTTTACACAATTTGTTAATTCTATATGTATTCAAAGTTGAATGGTTTACATAGGCTTTATAGTCTCTTTGTAAGTTTACATATATTTGTATAAGGGTTTTAATCCTTGGTGTGTTTAATACATTTATAGCTCAAATAAATCAATTTAGTTTTATTTTAGTTCTTGAGATTCAATGGAACCGATTAAAACATGACTACAATATTTGTTGAAAAGTTTTTAGAGCTAAAGTGTCATTTATCTCAGAGTTGTCTCCAATTGTTTTTTTATGTATATCATCAATGATCATATATTAAATTTCTAAAAGACCCTAAATATAGTTATTGACCTCATTTAGATACAAAATAATAATAATAATATATTGCAGTAATAAGACAAGTCATCTTAAACATTTTACCTTCCCCGTGATATTATCATTCTGACATGGCCCTCAGTAGGAAATTAGGTCAAGCCAAAACATTCCTTTGACTATACAAAAAAAGGATACTCAGTCAAAAAAAAATGCATTCTAGGTTGTCAGTAAAGCCTACATATGACAATGCATAAATTAAACATTATACTCTTAAAATTGGCACCCTAGTGCAAAGCTTCGAGACAACTTTACCCTTTTTAATCAATATTATAAAAAATCTATAAATCACTATCGCAATATGTACCCAATTGGCTTTATTAATATAATCAAATCTCACTTTGCTATTATCTGTTTTGGATTTGGTTATTGCACCAAGTTGTTGAAAATTAAACACTTACCAATGAAACAATCGCTCGATTGGTTGACCAATAACATGTGTTTTTCATCTAAATGGGCCAATATTGAACTCATTCTTGGAAAAATGGATGAACAAATCTATGAAGCTCACTACCAATAGAAACATAACTAAAAATGGTTCATTTTGTGGAAATAAAATATCACTGCGGGTTTACTAATGGCAATGATCACAATTCCACTAAAGCAAACTAATATGATAGTGCCATGATTACATTGATATTGGTAATGATTGAATTTTGTGTACTAACTATTAGCTCTGTTATGCAATGCTGATTCTCTAAATATAGGAAGGATCATGGTCTGATTGGTTGAATTCAAAGAGAATCCCACGTTGGTCATCTTCTCCTTTTTCTCCAACCCGCTTATTCTCCTCTATCCCTGTTTTCCTTAATAAACCTTCCAATACCCAACAGAGCCCATTCTTGACCTTAGCCCAGAGTGCAAAGTCCAAAACCCACAATAAAACCTCACCCATATGACCTTGTGCGCCCATAAACCCATTGCGCCTCTTTCTCGCCGTTGATTAACCCCCGCCAATCTGACAGCCCACATCACGCCCGATAACGCAACCCGTCCGCCCCCTCTCCACCGTCAGATCCATCTCCGCCCAATCCGACGGCATTCACTCTTCTCGCGCCCGCAACCAGATCGAACGTTAGCACACGATGAGAGTGGTTTTTCTCTCTCACCCGCCGCTACATGTCGATCGCTAAATGGAATCGCGCAAGCTCCGGCTTTTACCGCTTCATGCCCAAAGGCGATTCGATGAATATCGTTACCACCCATCCAAACCGCTCGCGCCTGTTAAACAACCATGCAACTCCATAGCCTGATCACCGTCGGATCTGTCCACCAAAGATCAAACAGCTATGATTCACCCCACTCTCACCTCGGCAGACAGCCTTTTCCAAGCCATCTCCGTCATCCATTCCCTCGATCTGACAGCCATTATTCCTACTCAACCAAATCGTCGACTCGCCCGTACATTCCACGCCCTCTGACGATTCTATTTGCCCAAGCAAGGAGATGACTAGCGTGACTATACTAGTCACAGTCAAGTTCACAACTACCATATTAAACAGAAGGCATGGCCAAGGGAGAAAAGGACAAACACGACCCTGTAACTAAATCTATCAGTTATGAGCTCCACTGGAACGAGCACTCCAACAGCAAAGAACGGATAGCACAGCACCTGAGCAGATCAGATTCATCCACTGAAGCAAGTAAGCATGTTTAGAGACTCCATTAGGCAGTTAAATGCGGTTGGTGGTGAATTATGACCCCTCCATACCTAAATGGCCAAGTGCCCCTGTAATGTAAATCTATAAATACCCAGAAGAAAGATGTAATCAGGGTTGGCATTTGATGTAAAGTTCAAATTCTGGAGACTGTAGATATTTTGTCACTTGCAGCGTCTCGTCTTCATTTTTAGCTAATACAAGCTTTTTTTGCTATTAATTGCTCACTTTCCATTTTCCTCTGTTCTAAGTTGTGCCTGATATGCTGTGTTCTTGATCTTTGAGGTCTAACACTAGATAGTTGTCATCCTATCTCTGTGTTAGGATCTTGTATGCATCATTGAATAGGTGGTCCAAGTTTCTTTCTATCTAATGCAGGAGAGTTGTCATCCTGTCTTTGCATTGGTAGATTAGATTTGCAAACTTATTTACTAGTTGCAGCCAGCCATCACATGGTCTTGTGCATCTGCTGGTGTGGTTAGTAGTCTCCATATTCACCTTATACCTTGAACTGTGAGCAATTGGTGGTCTAAAGCCTTGTAGTCTGGGGGTGCTCACGCATGTCTGGAGTGAAACAAAGTAGAAGTGGTTATCTGTCTTGAACTAAACCATCAGTCCTTCCATTAAACCTGCAACAATAGTTGACTTTATATGTTACCAGGCATCTCCAAGCTACAACCTAGGAGAGTTTCTTGGAATCCTAACATAATTGGCATCGTTGCCGAGGAGAGGAGGTTGAAGCTCAACTTCCCTGGGAGAACGACACGGATCTAGCTTTGATGATAGACAAAGTTTGGACACATTTCTGGTTGTAATCATCTATCTGGAAACTCTACTAGAGGACTAACCTTTTGGCGACTCCACATCACAGTTCTGGATCAGTTTGTGAGACATACTCAGAGAAATCCTCAGAATCACCAGTTGACTCAGTGCCTGACCGTGAGAAGATTGTCAAACATAGAAAGACATCACAAAAAGGAGCATCAGGATCAGGTAAGCCTAAACAATCTTATGTATCTCTGCAAGAGAAGCTTGCAACTGAGCATGTTCATTTCGAAGATACAGAGCCTAGCATTACCAGTGAAGAAATAATCCCAGAGATTCATAAAGCTCCTTGTTCAATAAGTTCCCCTCTAGATCTCAGTCCAAAGAAAACCTCCCCTATAGTCCATCATATTCCTTTATCCCTATCATTCATTTCTCAACTTCCTACCTTTCAGACTGCCAATACCCTTCCATTTACCCCAGTCAAGGGAGGCCCACAAGCACCCACTAAGATGGAGAGAATCATAGCTGCTAGGTATGGAACCTTGGTTCTGCCTACTCCCTTGAATGCCATGCCTACGGGAGAATACCAAAAATACATGCCCAAGTTCACTGGTACAGAGGGAGTAACAGCTGAAGAGCACCTTGAGTTTTTTTATAGCTATGATGATAACCTAGATATCAGTGAAAATGATGTGTGGATGAGAGTATTTGTCCAAAGCCTTGATGGAGAGGCTAGAAATTGGTTTAGAGAGCTGACCCCTAGGTCTATAACAGACATTGAAGCATTAGATGATTTGTTCTTAAAGCATTAGAGAGATAAGAAAGACTTGTTATACTACCATACTGAGTTTGGCAACCTCAAAAGGGAAAATGGGGAGTCATTGTATGGTTTTAATAAGATATTCAACCATATGTATAGCAAGATACCAGCTGAAGTGAAGCTTATCCCCACCTCTGCAAAACTCACCTATGCTAATGCCTTTGATTCTGATTTCTGCCTGCTGTTAAGAGAAAGAAGATGTGCTACTCTAGCTAAAATGCAAGATGCAGCCTTAGAAGTGGAATCTAATATCATGGCTACAGACAAACTCATGGGCCATGCTGATAGAAGAAGGCAAAGAGGTGAGGCTTCCTCCTCTTCTTCATCTTCAGAGCCTAAAATAGACAAAATGACTAAAATGATAGAGACATTGGCTGCTGAGATATCCAAATTGAAGGTTGAACAGAGATTTGGGAAGGCAAGGTTGCCTAGCACATTTTCTCCTAGAAACCCAAATCCATTCAGAAGAGCAAATGAATAATCGCAGATCATTCAGAGAGGCAAAGAAGCCAGTGAATAACAATGGGTTAAGGTTCCTTTCCAAAACGTAGTCATGGAGGAGGAGCAGCTTGATGAAGAAGATGAGATTCACTGCATGGAAGATAAGAGCAGTGCTGCCTTTTTGACATTGGCTGCCTATGAAGAGTCATTACTCAAAGATCAGACCAGCCAAGAGTGGGACAAAGAAGCTATCTTACAAACTGAAGACCAGAAAAGATACAACCTGAGGTCAAGAAAAAACAATGTTAAAGAGATTCCTGCCCAAAGAGCTGCTACCCCCACAGAGCAACAAATCAGCAAACAGAAAAAATCAGCAGTTGATCCAGTCATCCTCAAAGCACCAGCTCAAGAGGTAAGAGGCCCTAACAAGTCCCCTTCCCCTCTCAGTTTTGAATCAGAAGTCTAAAAGTTAAAAACATATGTACCTCTGATAGAACTTGCAAAGAGTGAGGTATTTAGAAAGCCTATCTTTGATGCCCTTGAGCTAAAACCACACAAGCCTCCAATGACTATGTGAATTTACAAGATGATAAACCTGCAGTTGTGCTTAGCCCAATGACTGAACCTGTTGATAACAGTTCCCTATCGTTTTATGTCTCCTTGACCATTCACGACAAAACCCTCCACAACTGTCTGCTGGACACAAGAGCCAGCCATAATCTGATGCCCAAAGCTGTCATGGAAGAGTTAGGCCTTCATATTACCAGACCTTATCATGATTTATTCTCCTTTGATTCAAGGAAGGTGAAATGTCTTGGATTAATCAAAGAGTTGGCTATCACCCTAACTCAGCTGCCCATGAAGAGCATGATGATGGATATTGTGTTAGCAAATGTCCCCCCTAAGTTTGGCATGCTACTTTCCGGAGGGTGGATTAAGAGGTTGGGTGGGACATTGCAGAATGATTTATCTTATGCCACTGTCCCAATTTTTGGAGGAGAAAGCAGAAGACTATATAGGGAAGCTCAGCTGGCCTACATCATCAGTGACGAGAAGAATCCCACTAATCATCCCATTTATGCTGTAGACACTGATTTTGGAACATGTATTCTCCAAATTGAAGAATCCCAAAGGGCCTCAGCGCAGTTCAAGAAACCAGTATGTCAAGCCATGGAAGAGCAAGGAAATCAGGTATGGGATATGTTCTTTGATGGAGCATGTTCAAGGAAAACTGTAAGAGCAGGAGTGGTGCTGGTATCTCCAAAACAAGAAAGCACACATCTGTCTTTTAAGCTAACTTTTCAGGTCACCAACAATATAGCAGAGTATGAGGCTCTAATATTGGGCTTAAACGCTGCCCAAGACAAAGGGATCAGAGATATAAAGGTGTTTGGAGATGTTGATCTCATCATTCAGCAAGTGAACTAAACGTTCCAAACAAGGCACCCAAGGCTGAAGGCATATAGAGATAAGGTATGGAGACTTAAAGATTCTTTTGATAGTTTTTATATCTCATATATTCCTAGAGCCAAAAATCAGCTTGATGATTCCCTTGTTGTGTCTACTAGCATGTTTATCCCTCCCATGCCCCCTAGATTGGTTTATGCAGTCCAGATAAAACATAGACCATCCTTGCCTGATAATGTCCAACACTGGAAATTTTTTTAGGATGATGATGAAGTAAATATATTTCTGCAAGTCATTGGTGAATTCTCTGAAATGCAAATTGATCAAGAGAACAAAACCTTGGAGGAATATCCCCAGCCCCAGCTAAGGAACAAAATTGGCCAAGACAGCATTGTTCAGCTGCCTAGCAATCATATACCTAAAGGGCTAGTGCCTTTAGAGAAGTTGTTTGACCAAAATGATGTGCCTCATAAGATTTCCCAAGAATAAGATCGATCTGCAGTCCATAGGTATAACATATGTAGTCCAGATCATCCAAAGTATATAAATCTGTCCACCCATTTGTCTGCTGCCCAGAGTTCTGAATATTGCACCTTGATGAAGCAGTTTGTTGATGTCTTTACCTGGGAATATAGTGACCTCAAAACCTATGACAAAAAGATCATCCAGCATAAGATTCCCTTGGAGAAAGACACCATCCCTTTCAAGCAGAAACTAAGACCCATAAACCCTTTGCTTCTTCCCCTGATTGAAAAGGAAATCAAGAAGTTGTTGGATGCCAAAATCATAGTTCCTCTGAGATATTCAAAGTGGTTAGCCAACTTGGTAGTGGTGAGGAATAAAAGTGGAGAAATCAGGCTCTGTGTTGATTTCAGAAACCTGAACAAATTCTCTAAGAAAGACAACTATCCTCTGCCCAAAATGGAGAATTTGTTGTAGAAAGTCTCAGGAGCCAAAGTCATGTCTTTCCTGGATGGATTTTCAGGGTATAACCAAGTTGTTGTACATCTAGATGACCAATAAAAGACTACTTTCACCACTCCTTGGGGCACTTTCATGTACTCTAAGATGCCTTTTGGGTTGACGAACGCTGGAGCCACCTTTCATAGAGCTATGGATATAACATTTGTGGGAGAGAAGGATAAATTTGTCCTTGTCTATCTGGATGATATAACAGTATACTCCAGCAGCCATCAAGATCATTAGCAGCATTTGAAGAAGGTGTTTCTGAAGTGCAGAAGGTTTGGGATATTAGTCAATCCTAAAAAGTCTCAGTTTGCTTTAGAAGAGGGCAAGGTGTTAGGACACATTGTTTCTGCTACAAGTGTCAAGATTGACCCAGAAAGAGTGAAAGCAATACAAACCTTGTCTGTCCCAAGATCAAAAAAGGACATCCAATCCTTTCTGGGCAAAATAAATTTTGTAAGGAGGTTTATTCCTAATTTTGCAGAATTGGTAAAACACATCACCTCCATGCTAAAAAAGGGATCAGAAATCAAATGGACTGATACAGCAAGAAGATCTTTTGAAGCTATCAAGAGAGCTATTATGGAAGCTCCCACTTTGATCAGCCCGGACTATAGCAAGGAGTTCCATATTTTCTCCTTTGCCTCAAGTGACACCCTTGCGGCAGTCCTATTACAAAAAGATGAGGGTTCAGAGCATCCAGTGGCGTTTTTCAGCAAAACTTTAAGGGATGCTGAACTGAGGTATGATATCATTGAAAAACAGGCTTATTCTCTTATCAAATCCTTGAAAGCTTTCAGGATATACATTTTTCACTCCAAGGTAATTGCATATGTGCCTTTTGCCTCAGTGAAAGATATCCTAACACAGCCAGATGCTGATGGAAGGAGGACTAAATGGATTGCAAAACTTACTAAGTTCAAAATAGAGTTAAAGCCCGCCAAGCTGGTCAGAAGTCAAGGCCTTGCCAAGCTAACGGCTGAAGATAATTGCATAATGTTGGACTTGAATTGGATAGGCACAAGCTCAGATGACAAACAGACAAGGGAAGAAACGGTTGAACCAGGGAAAAACCAGTCATTGGCAGAAAGTCTAGCTTCTTGTGAATGGTATTCTACAATAGTTCAATTTTTGTTGAAGCTAGAAGTTCCTCCAAGCCTAAGTTCAAGCCAAGCCATAACCATTAAGCTCAGAGCAGCCAAGTATTGCATTCATGAAAACCTGCTCTACTAGAGGGATCCATCTAGAATCCTGTTGAGGTGCCTGGACAAAGAACAATCTGTGGAGGTCATGCACCAGTTTCGTTCCAGCATTTGTGGAGGGCATCACTATTGGAAAACCACAGCCCATAAAATCCTCAGAGCTGGGTATTATTGGCCCACATTGTTTTCTAATGTCTTTTCATTTGTAAAATCTTGTGACAGGTGACAGAGGTTTGAAGGAAAACAGCAATTGAAGTCCTTGCCCTTGAAGCCAATTCATGCTAGTGGTCCTTTCCAACAGTGGGGTTTGGATTTCATAGGAGAAATCAATCCACATTCCAGTAGCCAACACAGATGGATCTTAGTAGCCACTGACTACTTCACTAAATGGATTGAGGACATCCCTACCAGGAAAGCTGACCACCAAGTGGTCATGAAGTTCTTAACATAAAACATTTTCACCAGGTCTAGCTGCCCACACAAATTAATTACAAACAATGCAGCAGCTTTTAGAGCGAAAGAGTTGGTGGACATGTGTGACTTAATGGGCATTAAGCTAGTGCATTCCACCTCATATTACCCTCAAGGTAATGGCCTAGCAGAATCATCCAATAAGATCCTAATAAGGATAATCAAAAAGCTGTTGGAGGACAACAAAAGGAACTAGGATTCCAAGTTGAATTATGCATTGTGGGCTAACAAGGTCACCACCAAGAAATCCACAGGGAATTCTCCATTCAAGCTGGTATATGGCATTGAGGCCATATTCGTAATTCAGTTGACCCTCCCAATTCAGTTTTACTAGTTTTAGTGTAGGCTTAATTAGACTCCATGCCCAATGGAACACTAGGAATTCTTGTTGATCTATTTTATAGGAAAGGTAGTGGTCTATAGTTCTTGAGACCTCACAGGGAGGATCTCATCCCCAGAAGGAGTCAGTGTTAGCTCTGCTATGCAATGCTGATTCTCTAAAGATAGGAAGGATCATGGTCTGATTGGTTGAATTCAAAGAGAAGCCCACATTGGTCATCTTCTCCTTTTTCTCCAGCCCGTTTATTCTCCTCTATCCCTGTTTCCCTTAATAAACCTTCCAAAACCCAACAGAGCCCATTCTTGGCCTTAGCCTAGAGCGCAAAGTCCAAAACCCACCATAAAACCTCACCCATATGACCTCGTGCACCCATAAACCCATCACGCCTCTTTCCCTCTGTTGATTAACCCCCACCAATCTGACAGCCCACATCGCGCCTGATAAAGCAACCCGTCCGCCCCCTCTCCACTGTCAAATCCATCTCTGCCTAACCCGACGACATTTGCTCTTCTCACACTTGCAACCCAATCGAATGTTAGCGCGCGATGAGAGTGGTTTTTCTCTCTCATCCACTGCTACATGTCCATCGCTGAATGGAATTACGCGACCTCCAGCTTTTCTCGCTTCATGCCCAAAGGCAGTGCGATGAATACCATTACCACCCATCCAAACTGCCCGCACCTGTTAAACAACCACACAGCTCCATAGCCCGATCACCATCGGATCTGTCCGCCGAATATCCAACAGCTATGATTCACCCCACTCTCACCTCAGCCAACAGCCTCCGCTGAGCCATCTTCGCCATCCATTCCCTAAATCCGACGGACATTATTCCTGCTCAACCAAATCGTCCACTCGCCCATACATTCCACGCCCTCTAACCATTTTGTTTGCCCAAGCAAGGAGATGACTAGCATGCTTGTACTAGTCACAGTCAAGTTCACAACTACCATATTAAACAAAAGGCATGGCCAAGGGAGAAAAGGACAAACATGACCCTGTAACTAAATCTATCAGTTATGGGCTCCACTGGTACGAGCACTCCAATAGCCAAAAAGGGATAGCACAGCACCTGAGCAGATCAGATTCATCCACTGAAGCAAGTAAGCATGTTCAGAGACTCCATCAGGCAGTTAAATGTGGTTGGTGGTAAATTATGAGCCCTCCATACCTAAATGGCCAAGTGCCCCTATAATGTAAATCTATAAATACCCAGAAGCAAGATGTAATTAGGGTTGGCATTTGATGTAAAGTTCAATTTCTGGAGACTGTAGATATTTTGTCACTTGTAGCGTCTCGTCTTCATTTTTAGCTAATACAAGCTTCTTTTGCTATTAATTGCTCACTTTCCATTTTCCTCTGTTCTAAGTTGTGCCTGATATGTTGTGTTCTTGATCTGTGAGGTCTAACACTAGATAGTTGTCATCCTATCTCTGTGTTAGGATCTTGTATGCATCATTGAATAGGTGGTCTAGGTTTCTTTCTATCTAAAGCAGGAGAGCTATCATCCTGTCTTTGCATTGGTAGATTAGGTTTGCAGACTTCTTTACTAGTTGTAGCCAACCATCACATGGTCTTGTACATCTGTTGGTGTGGTTAGTATTCTCCATATTCACCTTATACCTTGAACTGTGAGCAATTGGTGGTCTAAAGCCTTGTATTTTGGGGGTGTTCACGCATGTCTAGAGTGAAACAAAGCAGAAGTGGTTATCTGGCTTGAACTAAACCATCAGTCCTTCCATTAAACGTGCAACAATAGTTGAATTTATATGTTACCAAGAATCTCCGAGCTACAACCTAGGAGAGTTTCTTGGAATCCTAACACTAACCATCTTCGAGAAACCCTAGATATGGCACATCCCTGAACATGGAAAATCTCGATTTATAGCATAATCTTATCTTTGGTGCTCCTCTGGCTTCATTTTTCCTTTAGTAACGTTACACTCTCCTTGATTAAGAGGCCTTCTGGAGGTTCCTATTCAATATCAATGGTGTTGGTAGGGTAGGGTCCCTTCTATGTCCTATGGTGAAGCGCTTAGAAGGATTTTTATTATTTTTTCCTCATTCTTTGGCGGTTGTCAATATTCTAGTGGTTCCTATTCCAACATGGTATTCACAGAGTCATAGTTCCTTTTAGTTGGCAATTCAGGATTTGTATGTCTTGCGGTGTGATAGGGATGTCAAGCACCCCGAATAACCTGGATTACGAAGATTTTAGAGAACTCAATGATGGCATCCCCATTTTTCATTGGTCTCTCAAAATACATTCTAATACTTCTCTCTTTTCATCGATTCCATCCTCTCCTTTTATATCCCTTCCTCCTGGTTAGTATAATTTCCCTATCCCTCAACCTCTAACAACCCTAGTGAAAATTCCACGTAATA
Source organism: Pinus taeda (assembly GCA_000404065.3). Lineage (NCBI taxonomy): Eukaryota > Viridiplantae > Streptophyta > Pinopsida > Pinales > Pinaceae > Pinus > Pinus taeda. Next base: position 27,575 of record APFE030363776.1, on the reverse strand, counting down.
AATTTTGATAAAGGAAAAAGAACAACCACGGTTGATGGGACACTTATTCCAAGCCGAATGTTGGGCAAAACATCCTAGTGGTTGTTCATTTCATTTATTATCACTAAGGAAATTGGAAGAGGCAACGGCAAAGTGCCATTTTTGGTACATTTATTTATGAAAATAATATAAATTAGGAGAAAAGGAAGGGGATGTTGGAAATAATACTAAGAGGGGAGTGAATCAGTATTATCATATCAATAATTTTATTTCACAAACAAATTTATATACGCTACTTCAGTGAAGTGAACTAGCATGTACACGCAACTATGATTAAAGAAACCAACGTATATCCAGAGAACTTCTGATTTAGACAATTTATCATGTGTTGATCTTAAACCAATAAATCAGTAACTTATTAGACAGTGCAGTAAAACTAGAATAAAGCATCACACATAAGCAACACACATGAACACCAATATTTAAGGTGGAAACCCAATGTGGGTGAAAACCACCTGCTGTTGTCGTCTTTGTCTTCTTTTAATAATAAGAAAATTTGTTTACAACATTGTACTGGTGCAGACTCATACCAGTACGCAAGCACCCACCTGCAAAAGGCTACAACCTTCTCTCGTTCTCCAGCTTCTGTTGGAAGGGAGCTACAACCCCCTGGCTCTTGTACTAGCCGATTTGTTTACTAGTATGTAGGCACCAGCCTACAAAAGGATACAACCTTCTTTCTTCCTCCAGGGACCACGTTTCATAAATTTTTAAACTGGATACTCCTAGAACACAACACCACAATCTGAAGGCCACGTTTCATCAAATTTTCATATTGGACCCATCAACAACATTGAAGCTCAAAATTAATCACCACTACAACACAACCATCAAATACATCTGCATCAACCAACATTCAGTAAATCTGAACAATCAAATCACTAACACCAATACAGTGTGCTAAACCCAGAAACCTGCATCATCATTCAGAACCAGTTGTAACCTCAAAAACCATACATCAGAGTGTATACGCTACTTGGCTGAACCAAAACTACGTGTATACGCTACTTCCGTTAATCAAAGTTGCGTATACCTTCAAAACTACTGCTAACATAAAATTTTGAATCAAGTTTGTACCAACTAGCAATATATTGAATATCTAATGTCAACTTATAGAGATTTACAAAGGCAGGGATAGAGATCACTTCTTCTCACTTATACAATCAATCAATCAAATGCCAGCCTCCTTATGCATTCAGATCTAAGAAGACTTCATTGACAGACAGCAGTAAAACAACATAATTTGATCAGATAGATCAGTCAGATCTGAAAAAAGAAGCTTCTCTTTTGTATACGCTACTTGCAAGAACAGAACCTGCGTGTATATGCTCTTTGGCTGAGACGAACCTGTGTACAAATCTGCAAATATTAACTCAGAACTTTGCTGCAATTCCAGACTTCAGACAAACCCATATTATGATAGATAACGAATAAAAACAGGTGCAAAACATCAGATCTAGTCTCAACCAATATCAGATCATTCAAGAATAAGTCATTTCAGGTCTCATGATCCTTATCCAATATTGAACTCAAGGTGCCCATGAATATTTCAGATCTAGTCCCAAACATAACCCTGCAACATAAAATATACTTCAGATAGAAGTATTCCTTAGAATCTTATTACTTGCACACCTGGTCTTATGATCTTCTCCTCTTTATATAGCTTTAGGCCCTTTGTCAATACCTTAGACCAAAACCACTTAGGACCAATACCTTGGACCAAATACCTAGGGTCAATACCACGGACCAAAAACCTTGGACCAAAACCTTGATTTTCCATCCCCTACGCACTTTTCCTTCTGTGAAAGTGCATGTATACGTATACGCTCTTTTTTATCTGTGTTCCTGCGCGTATAAGCTACTTTGACAAAGTGAACCAGTGTATAGCTCCCTTTCTTCAATCTCTGGAGTCTGACCTGTAATCCTTTGTTGTTAACTTGTTACATTGTGAACTGTCATTTGTGTGATTTTCCATCAAGGACAACACCTGTATCATAATGCCAACAATCTCCCCCTTTGGACTTGATGGAAACAACAACACCAAGACACTCTCCCCCTTTGACATCAAGGGCAAAGGGCGGACCAATATATTCTCCCCTTTTGATATACATTATGTTGTCCATGCTCCCCCTGAGTATATGCTTAATTCTCTTATTAAGCTCCCCCTATGTTGAGATATACTAAACCGTCCATACGAGGTCCATGCTCCCCCTGAGCACATGCAAAATCTGCAAAAATATTTTTCAAAAGAATAACATGACTCTATAACTCAACTAAGTGACTATGACCTTCTTATCACCAATGACTCATACATACATCAATCTGCCAACCAAGTGGTGATACACCAGATTTGACTCATCCACCCAACGAAGTGGGGATATACTAATTGTTTATACATGACAAAAATACAATAAATATTACATCATCCATCCGATGCAGAGTGGGGATACAAATTACATCATTTGTCCAATAGGACTCATTCAAATGTATGAGAAGACATATCACACCCTATACTTTTACATGACTTAAGCAACAAATAGTATAAATATCTGAAGCCATAGCTAGACTCAGCAACCATAATGCCAACAATGCAGAATGCGTGTGAAGGCTAATGCTCCCCTTGAACTTGTGCTACCTTTGCATTGTTAACAAGTCAATGATCAAGGCATCTTTGTCAATCAGATAAAAATTAATGAACAAAGCATATCGTTAGAATGTAATCATCAACATCAGACATAACACCCATATCAGAGTCTAACCCACTGTTTTTCCTATCAGAAAAACGCATGTGCTTCTTCAGCCACCGAAACCTGCATGTATACGTGATTATACTTCATGAAACACGCGTATAATAACCTTCTTCTGAAAAATTGGATTTTAACAGCAGGATGACGCAGCAATTATTCCCAGCTTTTGTCTGAGATATTCAAATGTTTCTCTGAGTAGTGATTTAGTGAATATATCAGTAACCTGTTCTTTGGAGGGAACATAATCCAATTTGACCTTTTGTTCAAGCACTTGTTCTCGTAGAAAATGGTACTTGATGGGTATGTGCTTGGTCTTGGAGTGCATGACTGGATTCTTTGAAATACTGATGGCACTTGTATTATCACATAGAATTGAGATGGGTGGAGTACATGTCATCTGAATGTCTTGCAAAGTTTGCATCATCCAAAGTAGTTGTGTGCAGCAAGATGTAGTAGCCGCATATTCTACTTCAGTTGTAGATAAATCAATTGAACTTTGTTTCTTGCTTGTTAGGTTGTGTTATATTCTTTCCACGACTAGCCCATGTCGTTAACTGGGGGGTTAGAAGGGGGGCGGAGCCCCCCCTTCGTTGCGTTAATTGCATAGTGGGGGGAGTCACAGGGGGTTAGAGGGGTGCAGGTAACCCCACTCTATGGGGTCCGGGGCAGCGCCCAAAAAATTTTCATTTTGGACCATATGTTAGATTGGGCGGACCTACCTATGGTTTTGTGCATGATTTTTCACACATGGTTTTAGACGCGATGGTTTTCGGTCCATGGTATTGGATGCTTCAGCATGTATAAATATGTGTTTTATGTGTTATGCTCTCACATTGTTTATTTTATGTGTTCTAGAATCGTATGCAGGTAATTTCTATACGTGGTTAAAACCTACATTTGGTATCAAAGTTGTTTTGGCTTCAAGGGGACGCCTTTGTTGCTGAGGGGCTTTGCTTGGGCTTGTGGTAGACCCTGTTTAGTGGGAGATCTGTGAGATCGATTCTAGTGGTGAAAGAAGATGGCAAGCAGTGGAAAGATAGAGATCGAGAAATTTAATGGTCAGAGTTTTGAGTTGTGGAAACTCAAGATGGAGGATCTGTTGGT